>PITA01003607.1:80068-136787 GCA_004023965.1 Spilogale gracilis
ATTTGACAGAGAGAAACATAGTCAGAGAGGGAACACAAGCAGGGGGAGTGAGAGAGGGAGAAGCAGGCTTCCCGCCGAGCAGGGAGCCCAACGTGGGACTCAATCCCGGGTCTCCGGGATCATGACCTGAGCCGAAGGCAGTCGCCCAACCAGCTGAGCCACTCAGGCTCCCCTAGTTATATCATTTCTTTTCCAAGCTGTTTTATCTTTGTTTTCAGGTCTTATTTCATAAAGGCTCAGAAAAATCACTGATAAATAACCACATGTTCAGAGGCCTGAAAGAACACAGGTTCATCATCTTACTGTTCTGGAGGTCAGGAGTCTGACGTGGGTCTCACTGGGCTGAAATCATGTTGTCGGCACATCTGGGTCCCTTTGTGAAGGCTCCCTGGGAGAATTTCTCTTTTCTCACCCTTCCCAGCTTCTAGAGGCTGCCTGCGTCCTGTGGCTCAGGGTCCCTCACCTCCACCTTCAAGGTAGTAGAAGTCAAGTCCTTCCCATATCACAGAGCCCCAACCTTCCTCTGCGCCATCTCCTTCCAGCACTGCCTTCCCTTCGGTCCTCCTCTCCATTTTTTTAAAAGGAAGATTTTATTTATTTATATGACAGAGAAGGAGAGAGCTAGAGAGTGCACAAGCAGGGGGAGCTGGAGAGGGAGAGGGAGAAGCAGGCTTCCCACTGAGCAGGGAGCCCGATGCGGGGCTCCATCCCAGGACCCTGGGATCATGACCTGAGTTGAAGGCAGGTGCTTAACTGACTGAGCCACCCAGGCCCCCTCCTCCTTTCCATTTTTAAGAGCCCTTGTGGTTGCGTTGGCCCCCACCTGGGCAATCAGAGCTACTCTGCCTCCCTTAATTGGTTAAGAACCTTACTTCTATCAGCAACCTTATTTCCTCTTTGCCATATAAGGTGACAGATCCACAGGTGTGGACATGTGGGTGTGGACATATTTGGGGATAGAAGTGGGGCATAATTTTGCCTACCACAGAGATCATTTTAAAATTAATGTCTTGGGCCATGATTTTTTTTTTTCACCTGATCTGGCAAAATTATCTTGGAATATATTCTTTTTTATTTCCTGCTTATAGTCTCTCAGTAGTAATTTTTAAACCTTTTTTTTTTTTTTTTAAGATTTTTATTTATTTGACAGAGTGAAACACAGCCAGAGAGGGAACACAAGCAGGGGGAGTCAGAGAGGGAGAAGTAGGCTTCCTGCCGAGCAGGGAGCCCGATGTGGGACTCGATCCCGGGTCCCCGGGATCATGACCTGAGCCGAAGGCAGTCGCCCAACCACCTGAGCCACCCAGGCGCCCCTCAGTAGTAATTTTTAGAAATAAATTTATGTTCATAAGTAAGAGGCGTTTTTTCCACGACAGGCTGTTGGTGGTGAGGGCTAGGGATTGGGGGCGGGGAATAAAGCACGGTAGCTGCTAGTTTTCGTTCAGGTCTGTTCATGGATGTTCTGTCCCAAGACGGGGTGTGCTCTTCCTGGATCGTTAGGGAAGCCCCATGTCAGTCAGCCGCGTGCTCGTGTGTGTGGATGTGTGTGGCTGCGTGATTGAGTTTCACTTCTCTTCGGGCCCCTGGCGACCCTATTTCTCTTACCACAGTATTCTACCTTACTTGTGTAATTCTTAAGGATCAATGTAACCAGTTTGTTGATTTTGAAATATTCCTAGGAGACAAACAATGAAAATAATGGTTATGATAAGGCATGTTGATTATTAAGTATGACTGCCCATCACCTACACACTTCTAAAGAGGGTATAGACCTTGGCTGGCAGTGGCGGTGTTTCAAACCACCTGATCCCTTGGTGTGCTGTCGACCTTCACCCTGCCATAGGCACCGCAGGACTGGATCCAAAGATGGCCAGCCCGTGGCCTTACCAGCGAGCCTTACCGGCTCAGAAAGTTTAACTCACGCCATTGTAAGCACAGTGTGTATTGTCTGGGTTCAAATTCAGGCTCAGCCAGTTACTAGTTGGGTAGTCTTAAGCAAGTCGTTTGAGGTTCACTATGCCCGTTTCCATTCTATCAAATATTTTAAGAACTAAAAATAGTTAATCCACATAACGTCCTTATATCTCTCTGACTCGTACTCAGAGCTCCATAAATGGTAGCCATTATTATTACTCTATTAGAAATTTGGAATTAGGAAATCGAATGAGTACGAGAGGTACCAGAAGTAGGAACTAAAGCTAGAGTGTCGTGAGATAGAGCAGTAGTTCTTAGTCCTTCATGGGGTCATCGCCCCCCTGAGGACTCTGATGAAGGTTTGGACAGTCCCCTGCAAAGAAGCGTATATGCACTTGTAACTTACACAAGATCAAGGTTGAAGGCACCTCGGGCAGAGAATGAGGGGAGGGGGCTGCGGCAAGTCAAAGCCATATGCAGATCAGATGTATGAAAGCACAGAAACTCATCAAAGCAGAGGGAGCCGTTTTATATAAACACAGAGAACGGCCTGACTTGAGAAGAGAAACAGAAGCCGTGAGACAGCCCTTCAGTTCTGGGTCTAGCAGTTCCTACCCCAAGACTCCTCGGAGACCCCTGCTTGTCCCCCCGCTTGCTGGACACTTGCTGTGGCCCTAACCAAGGCGGCCTGGGTCTTGTGCCTTGCAGCCAAACTAGCCAGATAAAATCAATGATAAAGCTGATTTTTACATGATGGATTTATTGCCATGTCATTTCAAGATTGTTTTTAGCCAACACTGTGAAGTTTTCCTGTGGGTGTGATTGTATCCACAGGCCCAGTGCTTTCAGAATAAAGTGAATAACCAGCTGTAGTGGCTTTCCAACTGCTGACTTCCTTTTTTGTAGGTTGAACCCTTTCCAGGCATATCCTACTTTTTCCTATTCCCATGTAAGGAAAAAGCAAGGAAGAGGTAACATCAATTTCTCTGGTAGAATTCTTTTTAATTTTGGATCATCTTTTGAAATTTTTGACCTGAAAATGAGGTAGAACTCTGCAAGATTTTATAGGAAGGATTCTAAAGATTTTTGGGTCCCCTTCTTTCAGAAGTAAAGGAAAGTGGACTCAGTATCGTGTTGCGTCCTCTGTGTCATTTAGTCCTCGGGACAACCTTTATGTGGTCTGATCCCCTTCCCTATACAGATGAGGACACGGGCATAGAGAGAGGAACTCCTTGCCCACAATCCAAGGTATAGCAAGTGGTAAAGCTCAGTTTGGGAACCTCCAGCTTCCCAAAGCATAGTAATAATACCTCCATGGTCTCTCAACCTCAGGCTAGAGTTGTGGCTTTTATATTTCTTTCCTTCAGCATGGTCTTTCAGGATCTCTTCTAGAAAAGAAATCTGAAAATATACATTCCCCACTTTTTTTTCCCGTGCACCAGAAGGATCTTGCATGCATTCATCTAGCCTTCAAAGCTTCTAAGCTGGCACTTCTGTGGGATATTTAGCCAGCCTTTCCGTACGAGGCCTTCCCATGGAACCACAGCTTGGTGGTGCTGGGAAGGGTGGGCACAGACTGCTGAGCATTAGCATAAACAGTATTTGCTTATGGAGTGTTTACAGGATGAAGGAGTGGTTAGGAGCCCTGACTCTGGAGTAGGCTGCTTGGGTGTATGAGAGCTCTTCTGTTTAATACTTGAGTGACTTTGGGCAGAACCTACGACTTCTCGTCTCCCTTTCCTTATCGGTATTAGAAGAGGTATGTAATAACATTGGATTGTTGTGAGGATTAAATGCGATCATGTGTATAACCCACTTAGCACAGTGCCTGGCTTGGTAATGCTCAGTAAATGTTGGCTATTTTTATACCACTTGCAAATGGTGAAGAGGAACATCAGAGGTAACATAAATTTCTTACTAGAATTCTTTTTTATTTTCATTAATCTTTTTTTTTTTTAAGATTTTTAAAATTTATTTGATAGATAGGCAGAGAGGCAGGTAGAGAGAGGAGGAAACAGGCTCCCTGCTGGGCAGACAGGCCAGGCCTCCATCCCAGGACCCTGAGATCATGACCTGAGCCTAAGGCAGAGGCTTTAACCCCCTGAGCCACCCAGGCGCCCTACTATTTAAGTTTTTGAACTGAAAACAAGTGACTTTATAGGCTCGGACAGCCAGGAAGGGCTACTGTCCTTGGACATGGTGGTGCCCTGTTTAGCTGACAAGACCAGTCTTTAAAACTACGATCATTTTGAGTGTCTGAGTATAAAATACTCATTTTCCAAAATGCAGGAAATGTCTATGCATTTTATGACTCTAATGAAGAGACGTAGAAATACATTCTTGTTCCAAGTTGTTCTGTCGCTAAACCATTAAATAATAAGGCTGTTTCCCTTTTCTTCAGCAGAGGAAAGAAGCTTCAGTCCCTCTATCTTCTAGGGCCGTGAAAAGCGTATAGCTTTTTAATGCCTCCTTTTGCTGCGTTCTGGTGAAGTAACTAGCAGATGAATACTGTTTTTATTTTATTTATAACAGTATGCCAATATTTAACTTTAAACAGTAACTCAATTCTTTTCTGGTTCACTACCCAGATGAATAATTTTCAAATGTATTTGTTCTTGTAGACTATATGTTTTGTTCTTGGGCCATATTGATTTTTCAAGTTTCTTAGACGTTTCCATGCACAATAGAAGTGTTAGTTTACACAGCGCACTACCAACTAATGTGTAAATTGTACCTGTGTACAGCTTATCAGTGTACAATGTATATCTTCTGTAAACTTAGGAAATACTGTGCCGTTTATTGTTAGGTTTATTATTCAGGGCAGAGTTATGCATAAATTTGACAGGCTGGCATTTGTGAATACAATAAAATACCACATGCATTTAGGATTATAATAGATTGCCCTAGAAAGGAACTTAGAGATTATTCTAGACCAGTGCCTCATTAAATAGAAAATTGAGGCATGATGAGTTATTTTCCTGAGTTACGTAGGTTAATTACGGTAATTTCTCCTTACCAAAGGGTTTATATGACATGGCTTCTCTTGCAATTTGTCTTACCTCTTTTGGATTAAAATCCAAAAACAAGACTGTCTTGTATTTGAAGAAGACTGAATCCTACTTTTATGTAAAGCTGGATTAGGGTTTTAATAATCAATAATAAACTCATACTTAATATTATATCCAGGACTTTTCTGCAGTATCTGCAATTGTGTTGCCCACCTATTACATTTAGACTACTTAAAAAATTTTTTTTTAATTTTTCAAAACATTTTATTTGAGAGAGAGAGGGAACGAATGGGGTAGGGGGAAGAGGGAGAGAGAGAGAAGCAGGCTCCCTCTGAGTAAGGAGCCTGATGCGGGGCTCATTTACAGGACCCTGAGATCATGACTGGAGCCCAAGGCAGACACTTAATGACTGAGCCACCCAGGGGCCCCTTTTAAATATAAAGTAATATCTAAAGCAACGAACTAATAGTTCACTAGTTGCAAATAAATAGTGTATGCATTTTCAAAGAAAAATTGTTTGCAAATACTTTTGCCTTCCCGTAGTATTGAAGATACTATTAAAGAATTGCAGTCTGTTACAAACTTGATTGGTTAGGATCACACTGTATTATTTAAAATTCTGTGTTAATAAGTGTTACAGCAATTAAATGAGGAGAAACCAAAAGAATTATTAAAACTATTTTAAAGCTCAAGACCAGAAATAATAATTAATACTGGACTAAGTTTCCAATCCTTCCCTTGCCCTAGAACATTTATTTATGTATTTATTTATTTTAAATTATTTTTAAAAACATTTTTAAATTTTTTAAAATTTTAAAAAATATTTTAAGAATTATTTATTTATATATTTTTATTATTATTTTATTAGAGCATGAGTGGGAGGATGGTCAGAGGGAGAGAGAGAGAATCCCAAGCAGACTCTGTGCTGAGCCTAATGTGAGACTCAGTCTTATGACCCAAAATTGTGATGTGAGCTTAAATCAAGAGTCCTACGTTCAACCGACTGAGCCATCCAGCCGCTCCAGTCTGAAACATTCTTAATCCTTTGTCTTCACCCATCTGACCCTTACTCATCCTTCAGAGCCCTGCTTTTGTCTCAGTGAAATCTCCCTTAAACCAGGTCTCACTGTTAGCATTTTTGCATGCCTCTTACATAGCTCTAGTTTATCTGGATTGTAAGAATGTGATTATTGGTAATTTTTAAGAAACTGTGTCCCCCACTGAACTATACATTGTACCACGGTAGGAATTAAATGTATCCTTTTTGCTGCTATATCTTTCATGTCAAACGCACTAGGTACCTAGACATCCTCAATAAGTGGTTGTTGACTGGTGGCTGAATGGATTCCTTGTTTAGGATGCTAAGAGATATTGAAAAGAATCAATTGGCTACTTCACATAGGGCTTCAGGTCATGTTACCTGCTATGAGGTCACCATGGATAAAGGCTTTGTTTGAGTTTGCAAGCCCAGAAATTTAACTTTCCCGTATTGATTATCAGATTTATTGGCACTAGCAAATAAATTTAAAAGATGTTAATTTATATGTCAGAATACGACTTTTAAATTTATAGTAGGAAAGGGACCTAGGAACTGGAACTTGTGGGCTGTACAGATGTAGCCCAGTCAGTAATCACTGAATGACCTTGCACTTCTCTACATTTCCTTGTCTAGCCTGCCAAGATGGCCGACTGCCTCACCAGGACTGGGTTTAAATGAGCAAGAATAAATTTTTATTTCAGGGGCTTATTTCTTCCCCCAACATAACCTAGTATTATCCTGATTGATACATCAAAAACTTTCTCTTGGTTTGTAAATTTCCATTCAGAGAAATGAATTATAAATATGGAGGTTGTCTCTTGGAAAGAACCTCCATATTTGAATCTTTTTTTTTTTTTTAAGATTTTATTTATTTATTTGACAGAGAGAAGCACAGTGAGAGAGGGAACACAAGCAGGGGGAGTGAGAGAGGGGAAGCAGACTTCCCGTCGAGGAGGGAGCCTGATGTGGGGCTCGATCCTGGGTCTCCGGGATCATGACCTGAGCCGAAGGCAGTCGCTTAACCAACTGAGCCACTCAGGTGCCCCCATATTTGAATCTTACTTGTTTCCTTGAGCTTGAACTGCCTAAAACAGTAACTGCTTTACATAACAATTATGAGAATAAGAGTTAACAAATGAAAATTTAAAACACTTAAGTAAGTAATATCCATTAACTGGGATCTTGTTGTACTTTAGAAATAGTTTTTATGATTCTTAGTGAATCAAATTTGGAGTGACTTCATCATAATATTTTGGGTATTTTGTTGGTAAATATGGGAAATCCCGGTTGAAATAAGCAACTTCCATAAATAAGATATTAGAAATCTTCTGGTTTTTTTTCCACATTTCTTCACCTTACATATTCTACAATTCTTTTAGCAGTAGTTTGTGCAATAAAATGGGTTTCTTATAGGGTAACTTTTTTTAAAAAAAATATTTATTTATTTGACAGAGAGAAACACAGCTAGAGAGGGAACACAAGCAGGGGAAGTGAGAGAGGGAGAAGCAGGCTTCCCGCCGAGCAGGGAACCCTATGCGGGGCTCGATCCCGGGTCTCTGGGATCATGACCTGAGCCGAAGGCAGTCGCTTAACCAACTGAGCCACCCAGGCGGCCCATAGGGTAACTTTTTTAAAAAGTTTTATTTATTTTAGAGCAAGTGACTGGCAGGGAGTGCAGGGAGAGGGAGAGAGACAGTCTCCCCACTGAGCAGGATTCCACTGTGGGGCTCAATCCCATGACCCTGAGATCATGACCTGAACCAAAATCAAGAATCGGATGCTTAACCGACTCAGCCATCCAGGTGCCCCAGTAATATTTTTCAGAAGGTATTTTTCAACAGATGCTAAGTCTTGTGTCTTTTTTCAGAATTTTCCCATCTACAGCAGAGGCTGTCAGCTAGTCACCAAAACATGTTTCCTTTTTTTGGTCACATCTTCCCTTGCAGTCACGTGTGTCCTGTGACTGAGTGGAATGCCGGTGGAATTTCTGAGGGCTAGTCATTTCCAAGGCCAGCTCATAAAAGCCCTCCCATGTGTGATTCTCAATTTTCTGCCCCCTCTTTGCGGTTTCACCAAACCTAAGCCTTAAGGCAACCTGGAAATCATGTGTTGAAGAGGGAAGAGTTCCTGTCCAGTGGGTCACTCAGTGCCCTGCCTGGAGCAGAGACCCCTCCCTCCACCCAGAAACATTTGTATTGGACTCACATGTGAATAACAAATAAACTTCTCATGTTCAGCCACTGACAGTTTGGAGTTTATTGCAAGCCGCATTACCATAAGACAACATTTAGTAGCTAATACAGCAATTCCAGAGTAAATATTTAAGTTGTCAAGAATGATTAACTTAGGCCTTAATTTGTAACGCACTCCCCACAGAAGAAACAACAGTTTCATTTTAAATAGTCTGTGGAGTGTTAGTCTGATTTTCATTATTCCAGATTGCTTGGCATTTCCCTGAAAGAGGCGACGAACGGTGACTCTGATTAAGTAGGCCCTCTGTTTATCCTCCTTCTTCCCGCACCGTTTTATAAGGTCACATTCTGTGTTTACACATCCAGAGAGCATTTACTGTTATTTATAAGTGCAGTAGGAGAGAGAGAAGGGATGCATTTAAAATGTCAACACGGAAGCAGTGTCTCTGTGACTGGCCGGGATTCTGGCTGGTCACTTTCCTAAGACATGTTTGTTGCCTTGAGAAACTTACCAACGCATAAAAGCTACTGGGGGTTCAACCTGCCACCCAGCGCCAGAGCCAGAAATCTAGTTGTTCCTGACTCGTCTCTCTGCTCACTATTCCCACCCCCTCGAGATCAGTTCAGTCTCCTGAATATATTTTGAATCTGACGTCCACCTCGTTCTCACATGGGTCCCGTTAAAGGTCCCTTGCATGTAGCTGGGTCCTAACCAGTCTCCCGAGCTCCAGTCTTAACGCTTTTGTGACGTAGTCCAAGTTCTCTTTCTAAAATGCCGAAGTCAGGGTGCCTGGGTGGCTCAGTTGGTTGAGTGACTGCCTTCAGCTCAGGTCATGATCCCGGAGACCCGGGTTCGAGCCCCGCTTCGGGCTCCCTGCTCCACAGGAGGCCTGCTTCTCCCTCTCTCACTCCCCCTGCTTGTGTTCCCTCTCTCACTGTGTTTCTCTCTGTCAAATAAATAAAATCTTAAAAAAAAAAGTCTTTAGATACAGTAAAAAAATAAATAAAATAAAATAAAATAAAATAAAATAAAATAAAATGCCGAAGTCAGCAGCTCATGCCTCTACTTTGAAACGCTTCAGTGACTCACCCCTGCTTTGGGGATAAAGCCTAACCATCGTAGGTGACTTGCAAGGGCCCCGCACCATCAACTGTTACTTCTCCCATCTGGTCTCGCACTGTCTTTCCTTCCCTTTACCCACACTATCTTTTCTGTGCCCTGTGCTCTGGCCTCACCCAACTTCTCTTTAAACACATCTTACTCTTTATTTTAAGCCTCTCAGGCTTTGTTCCTGCCGTGACCTCTGTGTCCAACACTGCTCTTTACCTGATTCCTCCTTCATCACCTGGATAATTCCTACCCAGCCTTGGGTTCTCAGCTTAGATTTTACTTCTTGGATGGCCTCTTTGGAACCTCGAGGGCTGGGCTAACTGCACTCCATCTGTACTCTGAGAATTACCCTGCCTTTCCTTGTTTCCAGGAGCTCTGGGCTGTGTTTTCCTGTTTACTTGTCCGGATCTCGGAGGATCTCAGACTATGGACATGTTGGTCACCATCATCCTCAGCCCTTAACAAGTTGCCTAGCCTGGTAACTTCTTGTTGGATAAATGAATAATAGGGTGTGCGAGAACCCGGTCGCTTTCAGATTTATTGGTGGAGTGGTGTTTGAGGATGTACTATGGAAGATGAAGTCGGTACCAGAATAGCTTTCCAAACCTTGGGGAGGAGTGGGAAATGCTGAAGACCATCAGCATCAGACATAATTGAATTCTGGATCTGTTTTGAGGGTTGAACTAATAGGATTTGCTGATGACTGTGAATGACTCTGTGCTTCTGCATTATATGGCCACGGTGAACTTATTGGCGGACAGCTCATGTCACAATCCGGCCAAGGTCATAGTGAGGAGTAAATGGCACACATATAGAGTTCCTGTCTAGCCTAGTGCTTGGCACTGTGTCAGTCCTCAGTAAATACTGGTTTTCCTCTCTGTGAGTGACTCGGTATCTTGTTGAGAGGAGAAAGCCAGTGCCCGCTGTCGTGCTGCCTCTGCACAGGCTTCGGAACTGGCAGGCCTCCTTTCCCTCCAAGGGAAGCTGCTCTTTTATTTCTCGCCTGTGGAAACGTGTGTTTTGTCTCCATTTCCATGCATGCTGCTGTTTAGGACCACGCTGTTTTCTCCTCCTGCGATCTAAGCATCGGTAACGCGGCGCACGAGTTAAGAGCGTTTACCCTGTGGTCAGCCTGCTGGGATTGAGTCATGGCACCACCGCCCCCGACCTTGAACCTTTGGCAAGTTCCTGAACCCCTCCGGTCCTCGTTTCTGCCGTATGTTGATTGGGAATCCTGAGGTGGAAAGGGGTACTTCTAATAGAGTGGAACAGGGCCTCCCACGTAAGAAGCACCAAATAACTGTCGGACATCATCAGTCATGGTTGGGCTGGCAACCTCAGGAGTCCTTCTGCAGCTCTCGGTATCGCTCTGTGCCGAGGCTGTGGCCCTGTCCCCTCTCCTCTCACCCTTTCATCTTGCTTGCCCTCGGGTGTCCCACAGGAACTCAGACTCAGCTTTTGAACCTAAGCTTATCGGCTTATCCCTGTGGCAGGGGGCTTTGGCTACAAGTAGCAGAAAACCCAAATAAGGGGCACTTGGGTGGCTCAGTCGTTAAGCATCTGCCTTTGGTTCAGGGTAATAATCCTGGAGTCCCTGGATCGAGCCCTGCATCAGGCTCCGTGCTAGGCAGGAAGCCTGCTTCTCCCTCTCTCACTCCCCCTGCTTGTGTTCCCTTTCTTGCTGTGTTTTTCCCAAACAAAAAAATGAAAGGAAGGAAGGAAGGAAAGAAAAAGAAAGAAAGAAAGAAAGAAAGAAAGAAAGAAAGAAAGAAAATTTAAAAAAAGAAAAAAGAAAACCCAAATAAAAGGGACTTAAACAGCAAGGGAAGTTCTTTCTCTCCTGTAGCAAGAAGTCTAGAGGTAGGCATAAGCCTATTGCTCAGTCACATCCTCCAGGACTCGGGTCCCTACCATTCCCTTGGCATTTTGACTTGCCTCTTCGGCTGGCTCCCCTCACATTAAGATGTTGATTCAGGTACTGTGATAGGACGCATTCTAAGAGGGCTTCCCCCTCATCTTCACTCAGATCAAGGGAACTTTCCTAATCTCATTGCTGACAAGGGAACTGGAAATTCTCAGTTTTAGTTAGACTAACCAAGATCTGTCCTGGGGATAAGATTCCATTCCCTGAGCAAATGACTGGGAGTGAGTTGGGAGGGGACTGAACTTTTGAGCAGAATCAGGACTTTGCTACCCAAGAAAGGAGGCTTGGGGGTGAATTTGTATAGAGAATATACCATGTCTGCTGCAGAGCTCGAAATATTTTGGAATGAGTAGGAAAGAGATCTGAAAATGAACTGAGAGTCCCATTGATTGAAGTCAGAAAAACTGGGTGGAGTGCACGTTGTAGAAAATCCAGCCAACCGAGGAGTGGTGCTAGAGCATGGGGGGGGGGGGCATTTGCAGGCTGAAGCTGTGGCATCCTCACTGGCTGGACATAGGGACAGGGAAGAAGAGCCTCATTTGGTTTCCAGTTTCTTCTTGGCTAATTGGTAGCCATTCACAGAGGTGATGGAGATTAGAGGCCAGGTAAATTTTTTTTTTTTTTTTATTGTTACTAAATTTTTTTTTCCCATTGTTCCAAGATTCATTCCCCATTCCCAACACCCAGTGCTCCATGCTCTAGGTGTTCCCAGTACCCACCACAGGCTCTCCCATGCCCCCACCCCCCTCCCTCCAAGTCGCTCAGTTTGTTTCTGTGTCCAAAGTCTCTGTTGTTTCGTCTCCCTCCCTAGATTGCCCTAGTTCCCATTTACTTGCCTTCTCCCACTGTCCTCCAGGTTACCCCTCACGCACCGCAAGTAAGTAAAACCATGTGATACTTGACCTTCTCTTCCTGGCTTATTTCACTCAGCATAATCTCCTCCAGTCCAGTCCATGTTGCTACAAAAGTTGGATATTCATCCTTTCTGATGCAGGCGTAGTATTCCATTGTATCTATGTACCACATCTTCACATGCACAAGGGCACCCACACGCTCGGGGACGCCCACACGCTCGGGGGAGCCCGGGGCCAGGTAAATTTGATGGACAGGGATTTAATTGAGTTTTTTAATTATTTGGTTTTTTTTGGGTTTGAACTCACAACCCTGAGATCGAGTCCTGAGCTGTGATCAGGAGTCAGATGCTTATCCAGATGAGCTACCCAGGCACCCCTGATTGCATTGTTTTAAACGCACTGCGTCAGGTGCCTATGAGACATCATCATGGAAATAGTCCATAGGCAGTTGGAAGAAACGTCTGATTTGAAATGTATTTCAGAATGCTGCGCTTCAACCCCCAGAGGTCTGCTCCTTCCCCTGATGCAAGCTCCCAGTCTCCTTGTAGTCGTCCTTGTCCTTTCTGCCCATCTTGTTCAGGAGCTCTCTTCCTCTCTTCTTAAGGAACCCCTCTGTCTCGGTGAAGCCATCGCTTCCCTCATATCTGCGTGGCAAGGCCTCCGTGGAGTGCTCAGAGGGAACCATCACCCATGAAAGCCTGGCCGGCTCAGTCAGAAGAGCATGAGACTCTTTTTTTTAATTAATTAATTTAACAGAGAGAAACACAGCCAGAGAGGGAACACAAGCAGAGAGAGTGAGAGAGGGAGAAGCAGGCTTCCCACCGAGCAGGAAGCCCAATGCGGGGCTCCATCCTGGGACTCCGGGATCATGACCTGAGCCAAAGCAGTCGCTTAACCAACTGAGCCACCCAGGCGCCCCTAGCATGGGGCTCTTGATCTTGGGGTTGTGAGTTTGAGCCCCACATTGGATGTGGAGATTACTTAAGTAAACAAATAAAAGCTTCAAAATTTTTAATTTTGATTTTACAGAACAAAATAATTTAGTGGATCTACTTCTTAAAAGTCCATAAAAATTATTAAATTACAAAAAACAAAACAAACATACCAAAAAACCCCCACATCTCCCTAACCAAAATATTTCCATCCCCAAGCCCAGGAAACTGTGATGTGTGGTCAGAGTTCTTTAAAGTTATATTGAAAGTATAGATTTAATCCGAGAGTTCTCCTGAAAATTATAAACCTGAAAACTAGTGATCAGAACCATTGTTTTCAGCGTGCTCTTTAGACCTCAGTTAGCCAGGAGAACCCCTTCTCCCACTGTGACCTCAGATGCCCAACAGCCAGCATACCTTTACCACCTTTACCAAACTGAGAACTCTGAACTTCGTATTTCATATCCTTCCCTCTGCTCTTCTCGCTGACAGCTCCCCGGCCCTTCCTCTTCAGCCTCATGTCTGGACCCTCTTCTGTCCAGCTTCCTTGCCCTGCAGATGGAACCTGCATCACACCGGTCCCTGCTGGTCACTATATTCACTGTTCTGCCACTTTCCTGAAGTGTCTGTAAACACCTTCAACCACATCCTCTCCTGGCCATTTCCCGGTCATATCTTTCCACTCAGCTGCGCGCTCCCGGCCTTGCTTTGTCCCGCCTGCCCTATATCACCCTCAGCCTCCCCTTCGTCCATTCCCACTGCCGCTAGGTCAGGAGGAAGCATCAAATAGTTTCGACCTGCCTCTGGGGCAACTTGACCACTCTGAATTTGTTTTGCAGACACTACATAGATATTACTTTACCTGACAATTATAGTTGGACCTCTTCTGTTAAGATAATATGAAAAGTCAGGGCACCTGGCTGGCTCAGTCTGAAGAGTATGTGACTCTCGATCTTGGGGTTGTGAGTTCAAGCTCCATGTTGGGTGTAGAGATTACTTAAAAAAAAAAAATTAGAAAAGATAACATAAAAGGTCTACCCAGATATTAGTAGTTATTACTGCTGAGCACAGAAACACAGCATGAATGCCTTTTATTTTAAAAAACAGTCCCAGAAAAAGGGTGCCTGGGTGTCTCAGTCAGTTGAGCGTCTGACTCTTGGTTTCAGCTCAGGTCATTATCTTGAGGTCATGAGATGGATCATCCCAAGTTGGTCTCCATGCTCAGCACGGAGACTGCGTGGGGTTCTCTCTCCCTACCCCGCCCCCCAGGCACATGCGTGTTTTTTGCGCATTTTGTCTTTCTCTCTCTCAAATAAATAAATAAATAAATCTTTAAAAATAAAAAAAATGACTACAAACAGCCCTAGAAGAGTATGGAGAAGCAGGCACTCTCATTGAGGGACAATTTAGAAATCTCTCAGAATCTACCCTAAATATACATATATACACACACATATACATACGCAATTTGCACACATATATGTAAGAGTTATAACATTTGCATATATCTGATTTCTCAGAGTATATAGGAAATTGAGAGCCTTGTTATAGTTAGAGGAAGGCACCAGAGGTTGTGGGTTAGGGTGTGAAGGAAATGTCCATTGCATTCCTTTGTGTGCCTTTTGAATCGTGATGATTGATGGATTACTTACTTGACAATTTTCTCAACGTACTATTCTGTGCCCAGCAATTTTACTTGAGGGAATTTCCCCTAGAGAAATACTTGTGTATGTGTTAGCAAACTTGTGTGTAAGATAATGTTAATGACAGCATGTTTATGGTAACGAGAGTAACAACAAAACTAGGAGTTCATCAGTATGAGTGAGTGGCACATCAGTTATGACATATGTGTTCTGTTATTTAGAAAAATGAGGCATGCAGATTATACTAACACGGAAAGATTGCCGAATTAGGATAGGGTGAGTCAGGCTTCCATCACAAACGACCCCATATCGCAGCAGCTTAATGTAACAAGGGCTTATGCCTCACGCACATAGAATCTGTGGGTCCAGGAGACTCTGCGGGCAGCCAGCGAGCACTCAGGCCGCCTGATCTGGGCTCTGCCATCTCAGACAGAGCTTCCTCCGCCCCCATGGCGGCTTTTCTGTGCTTTGGCTCCAGAGTATGGGCGTCTCATGGCTATTGGCCAGAACTAATAATGCAGCCCTGCCTAACCACAAGAAGGGGTTGAAATGGGGAAGAAGAGATGGAATGTTCGGGGTCACAACTGTGTCTCTGCCATGTACAAACACAGAGCACGGCACGTAAGGTTTTCTGGAAGGATATAGACAAGTGATGAACAGCGGAAACCTTTGGAGAATGGGATGAAGGCTTCACCTGTGTGAATATTTTTACCATTTTTTAATATTTTTACCATTTTAATATTTTCAACCCAACAATAAAATGTTTAACCTCCCTTTAACACTATAATTTATAGGAGAATTCATGTACATTAACTTTTGAATTTATTAATTCATGTACAAAACAAGTTCTGTCTTGTTTTTTTTTTTTTTTTCAGTCTGGTTGAGATTGACTCTTAGGTCTTTCATCAAAAGAGAATTCAGTTTTGAGGAATCTGAATTGTACAATTGTTAACTTACCTTAAGTGAAATTATTTTATAGCTTTCTATATGAATGGGATATAACATGTGTAGAAGAGAGAATTGCAAAGTCCACCTCTGTCCTTCCTTATGTTATTTGGTTAGGCCTTGCTTGTGGCCAGTGCTGTGAAATGGGAAATGCCATTCACCATTTACCCCGCACCGCTCCTTTCCTGAATATGCAAAGAAATAAGTCATTCATTCATAGCGAGCAGGGGACTGACTAGCATTGCCTTGGAAAGCCATACACCCAGTGAGCTATAAAAATGCAGTAACAGATGACATAATACTTACTCTTAAGAGAAATATTTAAAAGGCATATTCGTCTCTTTAGGCATTGAAAATAGGAAGGTTCGCTTTTACAGGTTAATGCTCTCTTTCTACAAAGCCAGACATTCTCATTTACAAATGGGGTATAAAAATGTATGTTTAAACTAACTGAACAAGTAAACAGCATATAACACTGTAGGTGTGGTAACGTAAGGTTACTTTTATAATCATGCTCTCCCATCAAACTCTCAGAGGACAACTTAATCCCTGAAGTTCCATATGGTCCAAAAAGAGCGCTGTGGTTTGAGCTCTTCTGCCTCAGAGAGTCTCTGAAGCCTGAACAGAGAGCACGCAGCCTCCCAGATGGCTCTCCCAGGACCAGGTCTAAGGCCAGCGCTTCTTGGGACCAGCTCCCCTCCAACCTTGGGGTTCTGATGGGCTTCCTTGAGCAGGGTTATTATACTCTGCCGTCTATGACAGCCTTCAAGTTTGTACTTTTTCTTTCGAAGAATTCTTTTGGTTTTGAGATGATCTCTTTATGTTTTATGTGTAAATGCTACCGCCATTTGATGGTCTTACTTACTTTGCCAGTCATCTCTGCCAGTAACACACCTTTTCATCAGTTTTAGCTCCCAAACCAGCCTTAATCTGCAGGAGACTCATCCTTGGAGCTCACCCCAGTTAGAGCTCTTTCGGTCTTCATTTCTCTGGACCCAGCTTCACTGGGACCGTTCGTTCACCTGACTGCCCCATTCAGAAAAGATGTGTCTTTTCCAGACAAAAAAAGCTGTGAAGGTTGTTTTGCCAAGGATTAGGGATTAAGTTAAATTGGATTAAAAACACTACAAATTTTGGGGCGCTTGGGTGGCTCAGTCATTAAGTCTCTGCCCTCGGCTCAGGTCATGATCCCAGAGTCCCAGGATCGAGCCCCACATCGGGCTCCCTGCTCAGCAGGAAACCTGCTTCTCCCTCTTTCACTCCCCCTGCTTGTGTTCCCTCTCTGGCTGTGTTTCTCTCTGTCAAAATAAATAAAATCTTAAAAAAAAAAATACAAATTTTACTTTCCTAGTGTCGCTAATAGGGCTAAACTATAAATTTAAAGCAGGCCTTGTTAAAAATTTAGATGATTGTAAATCTAGCAAGTAATAGAAATAAACGCTTCCACTTTCTGAGGTTTTTATGCACTTCTCCATTAGAGTTGCTAAACTGTCTTGAAGCATTATGCATTGTAACATGCTCCCACTGTGGGCGACCAGTGTCCAGCCTGTGTCACACACAATCTCACCACGAGAATTTAGCAGCCTTCCACCACGGTCTGCACTTTGTCGAACAAGGTGAGTTCACTGATCTCCCTGTCCGCAGTCACCATGACGTCAGATCACCATAAAAGTCTCCAAACAGGGGTGCCTGGGTGGCGTCTGCCTTCAGCTCAGGTCATGTTCCTAGATTCCTGATCCAGTTCCACCAAGCAGGGGGCCTGCTTCTCCCTCTCTCGCTCCCCCTGCTTGTGTTCTCTCTCTGGCTGTGTTTCTCTCTGTCAAATACATAAAATCTTAAAAAAAAAAAAGAAGGGGAGCCTGGGTGGCTCAGTTGGTTAAGCGACTGCCTTCGGCTCAGGTCATGATCCCGGAAACCCGGGATCGAGTCCCGCATCGGGCTCCCTGCTCGGCGGGAAGCCTGCTTCTCCCTCTCTCACTCCCCCTGCTTGTGTTCCTTCTCTGGCTGTGTTTCTCTCTGTCAAATAAATAAAATCTTAAAAAAAAAAGTTTATTCCTAGGTATTTAAAAAAAGTGTCTAAACATTCTCTACTTCTGTACTTCCCACACACTAAGTTTAAAAGGGAAATAGTGGAGATGTCCCCGGGGCAGCATCTGATTAATTGATAAGTAAATTGTAGAGAGAGCAATCAGTCTGAACCTCCCGTGGAGGGAGGGAGGTCCTTCAGGCTGGAGATGCCACGGAGAGCCTTACTGAGACCGGGGGACTTTAAAGACTTCCTAAAAGATGTTCAGATGCTTGAATATAGAAATTGGATTGATTTTATTAGTAATTGTAGTATCTTGATTAAGTGTTGAGCTGTTCGAGAAGCCAAAAGTAAACTTGAACATTAGTCAGACTGATTAGTAATGTATAAATACTGATTTTATCAGATAAATCTTAAGGTCAGCCCTTTTTTTAAAAAAAAAATATTTGAGATTTTATTTATTTATTAGAGAGAGAGAGAGAGAAAACGGGGGGAGGGAGCAGATGAGAGGGACAAGCAGACTCTACGCTGAGTGCTGAGCCCAATTCAGGGCTTGATCCCATGACCCTGAGATCATGACCTGAGCCAAAATAATCAGATGCTTAAGAAACTGAGATATTAAGGTCGACCTTTAAATGCCAAGGCTACTTCCTGGCTGGGGTTCTTTTCTTAAAAATTAAAGAAATTAAAAACAAGAGTTTTTGTTCTTCTGAATCGTAGCAAGTTTCTTCGTAACTATTCTGTCTGAACCGGCTTCTTTTTAAGTAGCAATACTTAGGAAGCTTCCTTTAAAGAGCTCTGTTTTGCAGATGTTGTTTTGTAACATGGGTAATCCTCGCCAGCTCAGCCTTCCTTTTTTATTTACCCTGCCTGCAGTTCCTATTGCATCACTTCCTTTGTAAGAAAGAGAATTGACTTGGGATCCTAGGGCAGGGTCATTCTTTCTGTCTGTCTTTCTTTTTTTTTTCATTGTTTTGCACAATGTCTGTTACCTATTTATGGTATCAGAACTTTCTATTAGTCATCACCAGAAATTATTACACCTGTCAGCTGGTCGTGTGGTGAGCTGTGACAGATGAATATGTGTATGGATTTCCCCGCTAAACCAGGTTTATTATTTTTAAATAAGAGTTCCGTTTAAAAATTGGATAGTGTCCCTTAAAAATGCACTCTCTCTAGCTTCTCTTGAAAAATGCAAAGTTCTGGCACAGCTCAGTACACATTTCAAAACAGGATCCATCTACCAGAAGGAAACCTTCAGCTTTACCATCAGCTACCTTTCCTAACTCGGGTTATGTATCATTTGCAGAAAAAAATGATACACAGTTGACCCTTGAGCAACATGGGGTGGGGGGTGGGGCACTGATTTCCCCA
Source organism: Spilogale gracilis (assembly GCA_004023965.1). Lineage (NCBI taxonomy): Eukaryota > Metazoa > Chordata > Mammalia > Carnivora > Mephitidae > Spilogale > Spilogale gracilis. Next base: position 99,031 of record PITA01003607.1, read on the forward strand.
TGCAGTTGAAAACCCAGGTAAAACTTTGACTCCCCAGAGCTTAACTACTAGTAGTCTATTAGTAGTTCAATGAGAAGCCTCACTGTTAATATAGATGGTTGATTAACACATATTTTTGCATGCTATATGTTATTTTAGACTGTATTTTTACAGCAAAGTAAGTTAGAGAAAAGATGTTATTAAGAAAATCATAAAGAAGAGAAAATGCATTTCCAGTGCTGAGCTGTAAAAAATCGGTGTAAGCAGACCTACACAGTTTAAGCCTGTGTTGCTCGAGGCTTAGCAGTGTAATTCTGTGGCTCTGATAAGCTGGTCCACCTAGAAAAGTAGGATATTATAATCTGTAAATAATTAAAATATTAGTGTGTGTCTGTATATTTGATTGCATATACATACGTACATACATATTTGAGGATAAGACAAATATGAAAATGTTAACAGTTTGAGAGAAGGATATTTGGAAGTTTTTTAATGCTCTTCTTAAACTTTTAAGCTTGCAGTTATTTCAATATGAAAACTATTTTTCAGAGTCAGAGCTAACTCTCAGCCACAGATTGTCAATAGAGAGAAAGATGTTTCTTCCCTAAGTCATTAATCTTTTAGTCAGAATTTGAGGAAAGGAAACGTTTAAGGCCAACCTAATTGATACCATGTCTTACAAGTTATTTTCCAGCAACAAAACAAAACTTTCTTTCCTCTAGTTGATATTAAGGACAAAACTTGGAAAAAACATTTTTGTAGGCATTAATAACCAAAACAATTTATTTCTGTTCCAGTTTTAGCAGCCTGCCGTAAAAACGCATTCAAAGCCTAAGTAAAGGCACTGCCTCTCTAAATCTAAAGAAGGACCTTATTAGCAAAGTGTAGATGCATTTGCTGATGTGCAGGCATTGGCATATTAGATATTTTAAACATGCAACTAATCTGAGCTGTGTGTTCATTTGTGGTAGTGGGTTTGTGCCAGATTAGCCCCCTGCCTTGGTCTCATGGATGGTACGTGTCTCCTAGAAGGCCGGTCGGGATAAAAGCTGTAGTCCACAGAGCCCAACAGAGGACGAAGGCAGTCAACCTCGAAACTCATTCTCCTTCTCTTCCCAAATCAAGTGAAACTATTTGGCCTGATTTGGTGCTGGGCACCTCTTTCAGCTGGCAGCAGTATCTTCAGATGTCCCTCACTCTTTAAGAACTTCCTTATTTTCTGGCTCAGTAAGATTCCAGGCTCATCTTGTGTTTTACCTGTGCCGGTGACAAAATCAGCCGTTTCTCCAGAAAGCATCGGTTTAGTCTTGCTGTGGCACTTAGAAGTCAATATTGGGGGGCACCTGGGTGGCTCAGTCGGTTAGGTGTCTGCCTTCGGCTCAGGTTGTGATCCCAGGGTCCTGGGATCGAGCCGAGTGTCCGGCTCCCTGCTCGGTGGGAAGCCTGCTTCTCCCTCTCCTCCCTGCTCATGCTCTCTCTCGCTGTCTCTCTGTCTCTCAAGTAAGTAACAGAATCTTGAAAGAAAGGAAGGAAGGGAGGAAGAGAAAGATTGGTAGTAGGTGTAGTTGTCGGCTTTCTTAGAAGACAGTTCGGCAGGTGATGGCGTGGGGGAGACACACACAAATGTACACAGGTCTTTCTGTTTCTTTGTGTTCAACAGCATGAGTTCATCCCAGTCTCTTCCAGTTCCATCTGACTCCACAGGGTTTATTTTAGCCTTCTCCTTCGAAACTTGTGAGTTCCATTTGCAGTTGTGAGAAACCTGCAGTTGCGAGGCCCCGCCTCCTCATCACTTTACTTATGTTCTCGGTCCTCCTGAATGTCGCTGAGGTCCTTACCTCCAGCAGAGTCCTTACCTCCTCCACCCCTGACCCTGCGGGACACCCGGCTGCACCAGCAGAGTCCTTACCCTGGCCACCTGGAGTGTGCACAGCCCGGGCCAGCTGAATCCTCCTCCCTGGCTCTGCTGAATACACTAGCCACGCTGGCCAAGCTCTTGGCTTCTTAAACTTAGACGGGTGATATGCACAAACCTGAGACAGTTTCCTGGAATTATTAAATCAGAATATTAATTTTTTTCATTCTTCAGTTACATAGTTTAGTTTCAGTCCTTTTTCACAGAGGACAGTGGGACTTAAATTTTAGGGAAAGCTCTGGAAATAGAGCTGTTGATAGTAGGGTGAGCTTTGCTTTTACTTTGTGAGATGCAATATTAACAGACATTCAGGGAAACGGTTTCCCGAGCAATGTTGAGCTGGAGGACAGCTGCTTTCTGGGGGCCACTAAAGCTTTTCTCACTGGCCTGGGAAGCTTTGAAATCAACTGTGGTTGCGGTGACACTTAAAAAATAAGTATGGTAGTATTTGCCTTAAATTGGCGACCAGTCTATTTACATAAATTCCTTTCTCAGTTTGATCTAGCAATAGAAATGATTTAATTTCTGCTTTAGGAATCAAGAAAAAAATGAGGGAAATTATTTGTTTTTTCCATTTCCTGATGTATTTGATCTGTTTTTAGTTTTTGACTCTTTTCTTCACCACCACATTCTTCTTCTCTTAGTTCACTTCCTCATGTCTGGTATTCCTGAGTATAGACAGCACTATTTTCATGAGTGCAGAAGGACTGCTGGATACAGCAGAGTAGCAGAGTGTATCAAGTTTGTCTTCGGAATATGTTGATTTTCTATTGTTGAATATGAGTCCATTTAATACTTTGAGGTTTTTATGATTCACCTCTTCCTGATTCCAGCTACCTCCTCCCTTAGTGAAAATTCCCCTGGATACCACAGCAGTGTACTTGGAATAAGTAAAAATAAATTTGAAAGAAGTCTGGCTCATGGTCTCTCAGGAGACTTGATTACAATATGGGAATAAAGCTGTAAAATGCAACATCTCCTATGACATGTGATGATGGAAACCCCTTGCAGAGTGGGAATATTGGAAGATAATTGTATCTTTTCTAGGTCCTTCTATATTCAGCTTCCTTTTCCTTACAGTAACCACTCCGTCCCAGAACCAACAGCCATGATTGAGGGGCCTCAGCTCTTGGTATTCCACTCAGGGACGCTGTCTGACCCTCCTGATCTTCCTTTAGGATCTGCTGGCGTCAGAGCAGTGAGAATATTACTGGATTAACATTGTGAAAATTCCGTATGCCCCAGACACTCCCGGCATTGAAAGAGTGAGTGTGCTCATTTAACCACCTCCTACCCGTGAGGCTGCTGTCCATTGTCCTAAAGCAGTACCCCCTAAATGACACAAATTCGACCATGCTGAGAGGGGAAAGGAAGGTAACTCCTCCTCTACATTAGACACAAGGAAGGTTGTTTAGAAGAACCAAAAACAAAACAAACAAAAAAACCCTTCCAACCTCAAACCAAAAGAAAGTGCCCAAGAAGTATTAGGATAGTGCAAATTTTAAAGCTTTAGTTGAAGAAACATGGCCCTCTGGGGTGTTAGAGATGTCTGACAAAGCCAAGAAGAGCCAACTGACAAAGTTTCTGGCCATGCATTCATTCATTCCTTCATTCAGTACATATTTTCTGCTGGTTTTAAAATCCTCTGCTCAGTTCTATGGTAGCTGTTAGTTCACCCACAGAAACAGTAGCCCAAACACAGAACTTAGGAGCATCTGGGAAGCTCCCCAGTTGCCCTGTTCTTGAACAATCCATTCTGTAGTGGAAGTAGACCTCCCTCCCAGGCCAGTGAAAGCTGTGCTTGTCATTGAGATTTCTCAGAGCAGAGGTGCTGCATAGGTGATCCGTTTAAACGTGCGGTAGTTTCTCTGTAGCTGGACATGCGATGTCAACACAAGAAGGTTCGGAAGTTTTTCTGTTAACATTTTTTTTTTTAAGATTTTATTTATTTATTTGACAGAGAGAAACACAGCGAGAGAGGGAACACAAGCAGGGGGAGTGAGAGAGGGGCGCCCCTCTGTTAACATTTAATAAACTTATAATTGGCAACATATATGACAAACAGCTGATGCAGTTCTTAGCACAATAAATACTAGTTTCGAGGCTTCATTGGGTATGTAAATAAAAAGGCAAAATAAAGCATCCTGTTCCAGGTGCTCTTAAGGTAAGGCAGTGCAAGTCAGTAAGTGCCTAGATCCGGGGCCCGGGTGGCTCCGTCGTTAAGTGTCTACCTTCGGCTCAGGTCATGATCCCAGGGTCCCAGGATCGAGCCCCACATCGGGCTCCCTGCTCAGCGGGAGGCCTGCTTCTCCCTCTCCCACTCCCCCTGCTTGTGTCCCTCTGTAGCTGTGTTTCTCTCCATCAAATAAATAAATAAGATCTTTTTTTTAAAAAGGTGTCTAGATCTACCTGTGTGGAGAGTATAAAATCCCATAAATAATTCAGATGTCAAATTTAATTTTTGGATGTCTTCTTTGAACCCTCCTGCTCCTAAAACTGGGTTGGGTATCCTTTTTCTGAGCTTCCATAGCATCCTTCCTTAGTTATTGCCTTAAATCTTTTCTAAAACAGTATGATGAGGTGTGTGTGTGTGCCCCCGTGCACATGCACATGTGAGCAAGAGAGAAAGAGAATGGGAGCCAGATGGAAATGATATATATATATTTTAAAGATCATTTATTTTTTTAAGATTTTATTTATTTATTTGACAGAGATCACAAGTAGGCAGAGAGGGAGGCAGAGAATGAGGAGGAAGCAGGCTCCCTGCTGAGCAGAGAGCCCGATATGGGCCTCGATCCCAGGACCCTGAGATCATAACCGAGCTGAAGGCAGAGGCTTTAACCTACTGAGCCACCAAGGCGCCCAGGAATGATATTTTTTTTAAAAAATGTGTCATTTTTAGGGCAGCTCCGTTGGTTGAGCATCTGCCTTCAGCTCAGGTCCCCAGGTCCTCATGATCCCAGGGTCCTGGGTACTGAACCCCCACGGTAGACTCCCTGCTCAGAGGGGAGTCTGCTTCTCCTTCTGCCCCTCCTCCCAATTTGTACTTACACACTCTCTCTTCCTTTCTCACAAACATAAAAGAATCTTTAAAAAAATAAAAGTTGAACATTAAAAAAAACATCATTTTTAAATCCTCCGTCCTTGTGCTTACTACATGACCTCGTCTGTTTCTGCCTCTGGCACAGTAATACCATGTCTTATTCTTCTTTGTAACTCAGGCTCTTGGCACAGTGCCTGGCACATGGCACTTACTAGTTACTCCGATGTTTATGAACGCACACAATCAGTAACTAGCCGAGCCAGGATTCCAACCGAGGACTCCAGGGCTGTAGGACTCTGACACTCACAATCTCTCTAACAAGTAGCCCCCGCCCACTTCAGGAACGTGCAGTCTAACAAAGGGGATTAAATGAATTAATTCCCTCTCGTGGAGACCGTGATTTTGCCAGAAGCAGCAATAAGGAGATGTCTTCACTCTTGGGAGAAACTCTCATCTAAGAACCGGGGAAGGTGAACTGAACATATGGGAAGTTGGCAGTAAGCTAATGAGCGTTGCATAAGTTTGGTACATCAATAAGGAGAGGGGTCAAAGTTTTATGTACTTTGAAATTAAAACTGCATTATAAGCTGTCTTTTTGAAATGGGCCAGCATCATTGGTTTAAAAACCCACATCCAGCAAACAGAGTGTAGGTGGAAGTATGAACTGCTGCCGCAGCCTGGCTGGAAAATGATTTGACAGAAATTCACAATTAAATTGCACATACCCTTTGACCTGGCGACTTTAGCAGTGGGACTGTGTTCTACAGGAATATGTACATGTATGCACAAAGAAGTAAGATGCTGTCGTATCTATGGTTGCATTGTTCATAGTAGAAAAGATTAGTAGCAACCTAAAAGTCCAATACAGATTAATTAAATATGTTGTTGCATGTTCCCCAGGAAATGAAATACTGTGCAGGCAGAAAAAATGAGGTTTTTCTCTATTATATGACAGTATCGCCAAGATACATGTTTGTTTGTTTTTTAAAATTTTATTTAGTTTATTTGACAGAGAGAAACACAACTAGAGAGGGAACATGAGCTGGGGGGGGGGGCGGTGAGAGAGGGAGAAGCAGGCTTCCTCCGATCAGGGAACCCGATGCGGGGCTCCATCCCAGGACTCCGGGATCATGACCCGAGCCAAAGGTAGACTGAGCCACCCAGGTGCCCTGATACATGTTTTAATTAGAGAAAAAAATGTTCGTGTAAAAAAGACTGTGTGTGTGGGGGGGGGCACACATAACCTTTCTCTAGAAGAATTCACAGAAAACCAGTAACCGTGGCTGGCTCTGTCAGGGGAGGCTATGGGAAAAATGGGAAGCTCCACTATCTGATCATTTATATCTTCTGGATCTTTTATTGGGAGTCTGTGTTGCCTATTCAAAATTAATAAAAATCTGGGGTGTCAGGGTGGCTTAGTCGATTAAATGTCCAACCCTTGACTTTTACTTAGGTCACAATCTCAGAGTCCTGGGATCAAACCCCCCACCCCCGGCTCCCCGCACAGCGGGTGTCCGCTTGAGGACTCTCTTCCTCTCCCTTTGCCCCTCCTCGAGCTCATGCATGCACACTCTCTCTCACTTTCTCTGAAGTAAATAAATCTTTTTAAAAAAAATCTAAACCTACCAGAAGCTTGGATTTTTTTTATTAGCACCTTTACATTTTGCTATGGGCCATTCTTTTCATTTATCATTTTTCTAGTGACATTAGGAGTTACCAGCCAACCTCATGCATTTGCTAGTTTTCCAGATTCCTTCACAAATATATACCCAACCCAGCTACTTACTTCTTAAAAGAGATTAATTAAGAGAGTCCACTGCAGGGAAGTCTGGGTGGCTCAGTTGTCTGCCTTCAGCTCAGGTGATGATCTCAGGGTCCTGGGATGGAGCCCCATGTCGGGCTCTGCATTCAGTGGGAAGTGAGCTTGAGAATCTCTTTCCCTCTCCCTCTGCCCCTCCTGCTTGTGCCCACTTGTGTGCTCATTCTCTCTTCTTTTTTTATTTTTAATTTTTAAAAAAGATTTAATTTATTTATTTGACAGAGAGAAACACAGCCAGAGAGGGAACACAAGCAGGGGGAGTGAGAGAGGGAGAAGCAGGCTTCCCGCCGAGCAGGAAGCCCGATGTGGGGCTCGATCCCGGGTCTCCAGGATCATGACCCGAGCCGAAAGCAGTCTCCCAACCAACTGAGCCACCCAGGCGCCCCTCATTCTCTCTTCTAAAGAAATCTTTTTTTAAAAAAATCTGATCAGAGGCCCTTTCCAGAAACTCTAGAACTAATTCAAAAACCTCAATTTCAAAATTCTATCCCTCTACAACCACTCTTGGCACAAGATCTGTATTAGTTCGGCAGTTCCAGAGATAAAGAACGAAGAGGATATGTGTGTGTTTACGTACAGACATAGAGCTTTTGGGTCCACGCCGTTGTGGAGGCTGAGGAGTCCAGACCCTGCAGGCGGGAGTCCCAGGGAGCCAGTGGGGTGAGTCTAGTCTGAGCCTGGGTCTGCGGGAGGGAGAAGACCTGTGTGCCAACTCCCACATGTCAGGCTGAGAGACAAAGTGTTGTTTCTCACTCACCCTTTTATTCTAATCATGCCTTCTGGAGTGGATGAGGCCCACCCACGCTAGGGAGGGCCCTCTGCTCGCTCAGCCTACTTGAGTCTATGTTTCTCTCATCCAGAAACACCCCATAGACACCCCCAGGATACTGTCTGACCAAATGCCCGGGCGCCTCATGGCCCCATCAAGTTGATACATTAAATTAACCATCCAGGCACACAAAGCAGTTTGTGCCCATGGTGGAGACATTAATTTTGAGCACCTGGTTTAGGAGGTCACAGCGTTTCTCTCCTGTAAAATTTGTGGTCTTTCCCTTTGTAATTACTAAGTAATTTGTGGGGAGATACTTTGCGGCTATGTAAATACCCTATTCCTGTCACACTTTCAACTGCCCGTTTTCCCATGCACCGATCATTTTCTAACGTCATTCCTTCTATACTTCTTTTTATTTCTTCTTCTTCCTTTTTTTTTTTTTTTTAAGATTTTATTTATTTATTTGACAGAGAGAAACACAGCTAGAGAGGGAACGCAAGCAGGGGGTGAGAGAGGGAGAAACAGGCTTCCTGCTGAGCAGGGAGCCCGATGTGGGGCTCGATCCTGGGTCTCCAGGACCATGACCTGAGCTGAAGGCAGATGCTCAGTGACTGATTCATTGGATATTTAACCAGCCCCTCTAAGTTCCAGGCACTGTACTGCATGCTGAAGATAAAGTGATGAACAAGGTAAATACGGTCTGTGCTCCCCTGGAGACAGACAGTAAACAAACAAGAAACCTCTTGTGGTAACTACAATCGAGGAGACAAGCGTGGGATGCTGGCGGGCAGGACGGTTTAGGTGGGCAAAGAGCTTGTTGTATTCTTGTCCAGAGCGCAGTCATCAGTAGTTGGCATGGGATTAGCCAACATCCGGATGTCAGATTGGCTTCACACTGAGGCTTCCCACTGAAAAGACTTAAGGATCGGAATAAGCATTTAGATTTATGTTTTATGGAGAATCGATTGAAAGGCAGTCATGCCAACAAAGTTGATACCTGCGATGGGGAGGACACCTGCGACTAAACGCTGTTCACGATCAACGCTCTCGCTCTGGAGAAAATCGTGCCATATTGTTGGTGTGCTTCGCATTTCTTTCTATGTAAGTGAAACCAGGCCATTTCTATGGAATTTATTTTGGTATAACCAATTATATTCGTTCCTTGAGTTGCTATAACAATATACCACAAACCGGGGGGCTTGAAAGATGAGACGCTTCTCCTCTCACAGTTCTGAAGCCTGGAAGTCCAGAATTAAGGGCCATGCTCTGTCTGAAACCAGTCGGGGAGACATGCTTCCTTGCCCCTCCCCAGCTTTGGGGGTGACCTTGACTTGCCTCTGTCTGCCTGTGCCATCCCAGGATGTCCTCCCCATCGCCGTCTTCACGTGGCGTTTTTCCTCTTCTCATAATCCAGCCCTGTTGGATTAGGACCCACTCTGATGTCTTCATCTTGTTCACATCTGCAAAGCCCTGTTTCTAAATAAGGACACTTTCACGGGGGGCAGGTCACAGTTCAAGCCATGGTGCTAATGATCCATGGTCCTTGTTTTTCCAGGTGCCTGGTCTGTCTATGGACATACATTGTTGGCGTCCTCGTTCGCTGTTCTGAAAGTTCCCCCTTGTCATCTCAGAGCCTTCAGGAGCACCTGCCATGCAATCTCCATCATCTCCCACTTCTGTACTTTCTCCTTTCTGCTTCTGCTCTGTTTTTCCACATTGTGTTGCTCACTCTCCTCCACCTTCTGGCCCCTGTGTTTTCAGCGGCGTGCCCTCGCACTCTCTCGTCTGTTAGTGTAGCCTTCATTTCTGTGCGGTTTTCTCCTCTTCTGTTTCCTTGAGCTCTTCCAGTTTCCCGCCTCCTCTTCCAACAAATGGTTTGGAACATGATTCTCTATTTTTAAATGATGTTTTCTTTGATCTCTTGGTTTAATGGGATATGTTTTCTTTACATTCTTTGCTTTTGTGCAGAAATATTTTACCGTAGTTTTTCTCCTTCATGACATCCTTATTTTTCATGGGTAATCTTTTTTTTTTTATTTTTAAAGATTTTTATTTATTTATTTGACAGAGAGAAACACAGCCAGAGAGGGAACACAAGCAGGGGGACTGAGAGAGGGAGAAGCAGACTTCCCCCCAATGTGGGGCTCGATTCCAGGTCTCCAGGATCATGACCCGAGCCGAAGGCAGTTGCTTAACCAACTGAGCCACCCAGGCGCCACCTTTCATGGGTATTCTTGATCTGCTCTTTGTCGGTTTCTTTGCCTACTTTTTTCTTGTACCATTGAACTGCCTACTCCCGGAGAGTCTGCTCCAGGGCCTGGTGTTTGCAAAGGTGCCTCTTCTCTCTCCGCGACCCCCCTCAACTATGTTGACTTCTCCTGACACTTCGCAACCGTACCTCACAGGCCATGTTTCGGAGTTGTGCCTGGGTTTCTGTTTGCTAGTAGGTAATGTTTTCTGGCTTTGCTTCATTTTGTTCTTCTTGATGATTCAGAGCATACAGTGGGCCAAGATAACCATACTCTATCCTCCTTAAATGGGAGTCCCTTAGGTGGTGTTTGAAGTTGATCTGACCCAGCCCTGGAGAGCTTGAGTGTTTAGAAATCATGAGAGAAAAGAAGAGGCCAGCAAAGGGAACAGGGAGGAGGAGAACTTAGAGAAGATGGCCCAGCAGAAGCCACAAGAAGAATGTGTTGAGGAAGCAGGAGTCAATGTCAGAGGCTGCTGAGACACTGAGTTAAGGTGAAGACAGAAAATCAGCTGGGGGGGCTCAGCTTTGGGCAGCAGTCTCGAGCTGCTTGAGGAGGCCGTAGAAGGCAGAGAGATGGCTTGTGCAGGTGAACACATTTCCTAGGCAACATGGATGTTCCCAGCAACTCAGGATTTCACGTGCATTGAAAATGGAAGGAAAACAGGCCAAATCAATGTGATTAAGCAGCTCCTGTCTGGAAGCATATGTTCTCATGAAATATGTAATATTTACTCATGAATGAAGATTCTGTTGCACACTTAGTATACTATTCACAGAGAATTTTCCTCTGGATTATAATTGATTTCATGTTGTTTAAGAAGTCTGTCCAGTCTGCTAACTTCTCAACAACGCTGAATTTTCTTAGTGGATGAACTGACCTTAGAAGTCTCAAGGGTACCTCTGCAATTTCATCATGTGAAGTAAATTCCCTTTCCTCCTCCGCCCAGCTCCAAGTTAAATATATTTTTGCCCTTTATGTTCAGTAAGTGTTCACATTCTGTCTAATTTCCCTTTGAAGTAACTCAGATTTCTCTTTCTCTCCTTTCTGCTGCCATTCTCGTCATTGAGGGCTGGCCTTATTGTCTCTTTAACTAGAGAAGTCTTCCCCAATTTCTTGTTTCCAGCCACATTGAATTTAAACCTCCCCCAGCCTATCTTTCGAAGCCTTTTGCATCAGTCGAATCCAACACCCTCCTACCTTTCCAGCTGTTGCCTGACTTTCCCTGACACACGCTTTCTGCTCTAGGAAGGCCAGCCTCCCTCCTGCTCTTGCAGTCTTGCCACGGGCTCCTGCCTTCGCTCCGAGGTTCCTGTCGCGTTCACCTTAGTCCGCAGGTAGCACTTCATTATCTAGTGTCAGCTGATGTGTGTGCCCCCCACCCCCCAGGGTCATACTTCCCTGCTCAGTTGTGCCCATACATCTCAACTTCCTATTGTAGCTTATCTTATGTGTAAATGACAGGCAAATTAATGGAACTTTTTTTTTAACGTTCTAGAATTCCTGCGCAAAAGACTGTTGTTCTTCAAAGGCATTACTTTCACATCTTCTTCATGGCTGCTTACTAATTCAAACACGTTGTAGGGACACCAGGCTGACTCTGTGGGTAGAGCAGGTGACTCTTGATCTCGCGGTTGTGAATTCACTCCCCACGCTGGGTGTAGAGATCACTAAAAAATAAATAAATGTAAAAAACAAAACAAAATACTTTTAGAACCTTGTTGTCTCATTCAGAAGCCAGTGAAAATACCTGGCCCATTCAATAAATATCTTTAAATTTCTTAAAGAAATTGAGGTTTTGTTGTCATTGTTTTGAGAGAGAGTGTGTGTGTGAGAGAGAGAGAGCAGTGGGTGGGGGAGAAGCTGGAGGAGAGGGGCAGAGAGAATTTTCAGCAGGCCCCACGCCCAGCGTAAGCCAATGCGGGGCTCGATCTCCCGAAGCTGGATCATGACCTGAGCTGAAATCAAGAGTCAGACACTCAGCCAACTGACACCCAAGAAATTGAGTTTTAAAAATCAATCTCTTTTAAACTGTTTTAAGTATTTTGGAAGTTCTGAAGAAAAAAATCTGAACAGAGCAAAGACCCCAAGATGTCAGTGTTGGGAGATGGGATTATCAAGAGTGGCTTCCTCGAAGAGCTGAGGCTTAGGCTTTTGAAAAGAGTGAGAATCTGCTGAGCAGATGGGGGAAGAAGACACTGGGTGGGGAGAGGGTATCCTAGGCAGAATAAACTCCACGGCCAAACCATGAACTGTAACAAGCCTTGGGTACTCTAAGTAGCTCATTAATGTAACAGCAGGAGTGACTGAGGCAGAGAGCCTGGGTGGGGGTGATGGGACACAGAGGGGGTTTGATAGAGCTGGGAGCCATGGGTAGTCCGGAGAGTCGTGAGCTTTGCTCTAGGCTTTGCCTACTGTTTAGGTTCCTCATTGGAAGGGGTGTATGGTGATCATCTCTGCCAGTACTGTATCTGCCTTTATTTTACCTGTCGTATTGTTGTTATATATCTGCTGTACTTCCTGCTCTTTATTCATTTTTTAATTCCCAGAGTCAGGCCCAGTGTCTGGCACATAGTAGGTATTGAATAAATGTTTGAAGAGTGCATTATAAAAGCCTGTCATAAGAGCTTTGCACACAGAAGCACAAAAATGCCTTCCTTGGTCTTTTGTAAGAGACAATATCACCCAGTTAGTCGCCGAGGATAATTACAGTAGTTCCTTATGGAGACATACCAAGTGCTAACTTCTCAACCCAAGGCTTTCTCCAAAGGGAACTGAAATATTGGGTTGGTGTTAAAGTATGCGCTAGCGCCATCTAGTGGTACCTTTAAGCATTACCGAAGTTGAAAGCTTTGTGATAACCACAGTTTCAAGCAAGTTTCTAACAGTTTCTAAATTACCGAAGGACTGTATTTAGTACTGTATTTTGTTGACCCTTTGCCACTTTCTTCACACTAATAGTTATGTATATGATGGCTTTAGACATACATTTTAGTTGTGTTCTACAAACATGATGTCTAGCAGTTTTGATAAGCAAAATACCCTATTTAAAATAAAATGGAATGTCATAATTAGGGAGACCTGAAGTCTTAGAGCACCATTCTGATCTCAGATGCTGTTTGCAGTGCCTTAGTTCAAAGAGTTCCAGACTTGTGAGGTAATCTTTTTTTTCCTAACATCCTTCTTCTTTATTTTATTTTAGTTAATTTTTTTTCCTGTTTGGACAGTGTTTCTAAAACTAAAGAATCATGTCCTTTTAATTCTTATCCTTGAAGACAGCTGTTGAACATGTCCTGAAATTTGCAAGTTAAGCCAGAAGGGCTTGGGTAGTGACCCTTAGCTTTTTTTTTATTTTTGTGGGTATTTGAACGTGAGTTATGTGGACATTTTGCTTGTGACTCGTCACTCATTGATTAACAGCTGAGACAGGGAATCAGATTATGATCACTATTAATTCCTCATGTATAGGGATGGCTGTCATGCAAGTGGCGATGTTAATATAAAATAAAAGCATTTATTAAAAATATTTTTCATGAGCATAATTGGAAGCATAAGATTAATTGCCCACTCCTTTAAGTACTTAATGCCAGAGGGAGAGAGGGTTATAATTATCTCCATTTTACAGATGAATCTGAAACACATGGAGGTAAAGTAGCTCCCACAAGTTCTCACAGCTATATTTGCAGTGTGAGCATTCAGACCCAGATGTAGAGGCCCCTAGAGTCCGGGATTTTAACCACCAAATAAACTCTGTATCCAACAATGATGAAGGATTCATAGGAAAACCACAGTAGAAAAATACACAAGACAATCTTAAAGTGCTTATTAATAGCTTTTATTTAAATATACACTGCTTCATACAAATCTTGGCTCTAATTTATTGTTGACATTATCAGCATCTGTTTGTTTCCACTCCTAATTATAGCCAACGGCCTTCATTCCATTGTGAAGGAAGTTGAAGGTTCTTGCCTTATGCTCCTAAAAAATTAGTTTTTCCCCTGCTGCCCTGGTCCTAAGCAAGAGTGTTTCGAGGCACAGTCGCTGTGTGTTGGTGGGCACTTTGCCTGTCTCAGCACTCCCTTCATTCTTGGATATGAACTCTAAGTCTACCTGTGCCTTTCGGCAGGGGGAGCGTTGTGTAGAAACCTCCATTTGGGTGTTGACCTGGTTCATGGAGGTCTGTATGTGTGAGTTAATGCATAAATAGTGAGTAGATGTGGGGTTTCTAAGTTTTATATTTGAATTTTTTCTTTGTAAATATAGACACATAATTGTCTGTGGTTGCCATCATTTCACATATGCTGGGTTGTAGGTTTTTTGGTTTTGTTTTGTTTTAACCCCTTTCTTCTTTGTTCCTGTGGCCTCCTTCCACTCACCCACATGGCCTTCCTCCTCATCATCCCGTTGTATGTATAAAAGGGTACATAAAACATCACAAGTAGTCTTCCCTCTTTTTCCATGCTTGTGTCATCATTTATCAAATATATCTATGTATAGTTAGACATCCAGGTCATCTGTGGGGCAGTGTTCTAACATTTTATAAGAAGGTGCAATCATATTATACTTTTAAAAATACATGTACCTTTCAACTGGCTAGCCCACAGAAATTAAAGCACTGATTTGTAAGATTATGTGTCAAGAGTATTTTGTACAATATTATTCATAATAGCAGGAAGGAAGGGAGATGATTGAATAAAGAATGATAATCTACACTGTGAAATTTTAGGCAGACATTTAAAATAATTTGATGTGTGCCGGAAGCATCTCCTTGACCATTCTCTCTGTTACGAATTTTAGTGTTCTTATTCCTTTACTGACATTTTAGCGTGGTTTCAAGAGGGAGGAAAAAAGAAATGCATCTGGACGGTTTTCTTTATAATTGCAAATCTCGCTAAGTAGATTCCAAGACCTGCTTTAACTGCTATTTCTTTTCTGACTAGAGCTCTTGTGTAGAGCCCCTTCTGATCCTTTTGTATTTGGAAATAGGGAATATCCAACCTCCCCAAAATTAAATTCTTTCTTCTTTTTTGGCTTTTAACTCCTACTGGTCTTTTATACCAGCAGCATCTGAAGGGGCACAGCCCCTTTAAGCATTGTCTCTGAAATTAAAGTCAGAATCAGTGAAATGTCAGCTCAGAAACTGTTCCTGGGACACTTAGGAAAGACAACATTTCTCTATAACTGAACCACTCTTCCGTTCCTTTTGCTTCTGTACAGATTTGAAAAAGGGCGCATCTACACATTCATTGGCGAAGTCGTTGTTTCTGTGAATCCTTACAAGCCGTTGAACATCTATGGGAGAGACACAATCGAGCAGTATAAAGGACGTGAGCTGTACGAGAGACCTCCTCATCTTTTTGCAATTGCTGATGCTGCTTACAAAGCTATGAAGAGGCGTTCGAAAGACACTTGTATTGTGATATCAGGTATTCAGAGGGGATCCCCTGTATTTTCAAGGTCAAAATGCATTTAGCTTATCAGGTGCTCTAGGGTGCAAATAATTGAATAGATCTTTTTTTTTTTTTAAGTTAGAAACCTAAGCAGTTTTTAAAAATTTTTATTTAAGATTTTATTTATTTATTTGAGAGAGAGAGAGCACGAGAGGGGAGAGGGTCAGAGGGAGAAGCAGACTCCCCGAGGAGCTGGGAGCCCGATGCGGGACTCAGTCCCGACACTCTGGGATCACGACCTGAGCCGAAGGCAGAGGCTTAACCAGCTGAGCCACCCAGGCGCCCGCAACCGAAGCCGTTTTATAGGAAAGAAAAATTGCAGTGAACATCAAATCATTCCTGACTGGTGTCTGGTCCCCATTCATTTACAACTCCATGTGACATAGGAGTGGACTTTGGGTCATAAAAGGTTCTTCCTCCCATCTCAAGGACATAAACGTACCGGATAAAAAAAACATACCGGATAAAATGTAACAAAGATGATTTTAAATAATAGCAGAATGAAAGGAAGAAAAAAAATCCTGAGGTAAACTCAAAGTCAGATTGGCGAGTGGGAATTAGTGTCACAGGACATACAGGCACGGGGACCAGAACTGGGCTGTCCCAGCTGGAGGCTTGGAGCGTCCGCGGAGCGGGGCAACAGGTGATCGACCATGCGTGCCTAAGAGTTGGAGCTGGGCTCTTCCTGGAATCTCGGGTTGTGTGAACTGGGGATCGGGAAAATATCCGCCTGCTGACCCAGGATGGAGTCTCTCACACTTTGGGGATTTATTTTGGTCACAGTAATACCTCACATCTGCCTTAGGGGCTTTATATGTTTAAAACTGCTTTTATGACCTTTATTCCATTTTGGTTATCAAAACAGTTCTGAGTGCTAAGACACTTGTGTTTCTACTTAATAGATGAGAATATTAAGGGTGGGAGGAGGTATAGTAACTTGGTGTTGGAGAATTATATCCTAGGACTACATTATATTCAATTAATGAAACCAATCTTGCCTGAGTAGAAAAGGGGGGGGAGGGAATAAACATTCTTTAAGCATAGAAAAGTAAAAACAAAAAGCCCCTCCCCTTTGAATACCTTGTTACCCCAAAACTCCAACAGTATCAGCTGTAAATATAGTATTTATCCTTTTTATACATTTTTCTGTGTGTGATCCATATAGTCATACAGGCATATTGAGTTATAAACCATAACTCTATTACGGAATTATGCTCTCACTACTGTTACTCAACTTGTTTTTCCGTTTAACAATACAGATGGACATCTTTTCCTTTGCACACCTAAGAAGTGGGGCCTCTTGGGCAGCTGGGCGGCATTCCATTGGCTCGTTAAATCCTTTATCTACCAACAGGCATGTTAGCTGCAGAGTTGGGCTGTGACACACACTATAGTCTGCAGGAATACTCCTTAAACCTTTGAAGCTTATAATAATAATTATTATTTGATCCCGTTAGTATTTTTACCATTTCTGTAGTATACATTTCTCCAGGTGGAATTTGGGGGTCAGGAGGCATTCACATTTAAAAATTTGGGTAGCTTGTTCTAAACTGATCCCTTCTACCCACCTCATACCAGTTGTCCTGCTTTTCCTGTGACACATGTTTTGTTTTGACTAAAATTACTCCGACTTTAATTTTTTTTTTAATATTTTATTTATTTGACAGAGAGAAACACAGCCAGAGAGGGAACACAAGCAGGGGGAGTGAGAGAGGGAGAAGCAGGCCTCCCACGGAGCAGGGAGCCCGATGCAGGGCTCGATCCCGGGTCTCCGGGATCATGACCCGAGCCGAAGGCAGTCGCTTAACCAACTGAGCCACCCAGGCGCCACCCCGACTTTAATTTTTGAAAGGAATATTTCATCTTCGTTAAGATGAAAGGAAGTTTTGCTGTAGAGATGGCCGGTGTCTGAGTCACTGGCTTGTTCCTCTCCTGCTCTGCTTAAAGGTCACCACCACTCTGGCCCAAGAAATTCATTTACCTCATTTTATCCCTTGATATTTTCTACTCAATACCTCTTAACTTGTGATCTATTTGTTATCTTACTTCTATAATGGTTTTGTTTCTTAGCATTCAGAGCTGTTAGAACCTAGATGGTATCAAGACAGGAGGAAGTTAACTCAAAAAAAAAAAAAAAGCAAAATGAAACATAAGAATTTTAAGTTAATAACATCAGAATTTGCAATCATTCTATTAAAAATCAGCTTACCGTTGGTCTCAGTGACGGGGGTAAGCCTTGCATGACTTTCCCCGCAGGGGAGAGTGGAGCTGGAAAAACTGAAGCCAGTAAATACATTATGCAGTACATCGCGGCCATCACCAACCCCAGCCAGAGAGCCGAGGTGGAAAGGTAAGGGCGGTGTGAAATGGGGACGTGTTCTCATCGGGGCTTCGTTTTCTGTACAGACTTGCTGGGACCTAAACGCTCGGATACGTAGCAGCATTTAAATACCATCTCTGCCCTTTTGTCTGTATCACCCTATCTGTTTCTATATTTGTTTCTTCATAGACAAATACTTCTTTGATAAGCTTTACCTAAATGGGAAACAGTATTGGTACAACAGGTAGAAGTTTTCCCGCTCCCCCTTGTAACTCCGCCTTCAGTGTTGCAGGTGCTCAGCCGAGATGGTACAGCTGATGCTTGGAGATGTCACTTTCAAATTGCTCTTTTTCTCCCCCTCCTTTGCCCCCCCCCCCCATCTTCTGAGGTTCCCTGGAGGGAAGGGGGCTCTGGGAGGCAGATCCGTGCCTTCCCTGCATTGCATTGTCACAGCCGGAACTCCTGATATTAGAATCTCTAAGAGTGATGCCTTTTTTCTTTTTAAGTTTCATGCCACGCCTCTGTCAGGGTAAGATGAGGGCTACCGGGCGGTGTCTGCAGGACCTAGCCGTTGGCACAGAGCGCCGCGTAGTGTTTTCTGAATCCATTTGTAAGGAACGAATGGATGGATTTTGTTTTTGTTTTTGTTTTTGTTTTTAAGAAAGAAATGTAGCAATAAAGTAACGTTACAAGTTTCTTATATGGTGTGCACTTTTTTGGGAGAAGAGAAAGGTTTTCACAGTTGTCAGTGTGAACTGCAGTATTTGTTTTCCGGAGTCACCCTCTGTGTGCACATCTCAGCCTTCATATGACTAGGAAAGAAAGGATGTGGGGTTGGTATGAAAGAAAGCCGTGTGGGCAAGACTTAACCCTGCCGGGGGCTTTCCTTGTTTCTGCAAAACTGCGCTGGAGGACAAAGAGGCATTTTTCTTGACTGTGACACATCCCCACTTCTCATTCTGACTTTGCAATCTCCTATGACAAAGATACGAATAGGAGTCAGTTACCTAAATTTCCCTAGAAGCTCAGGAGAACTAACTTCATTTTATTTCTAAACCCAGTGGGTATAGTAGAGTCAGGCATGTATACATTGTCTAGGGTTTTGCAGGCGGATCTTACCGTAGTTTTAAAGATGGTCATTTTTGTTTACCGTAAGCATACAATACCCCCTTCCCACATTTTAAAAGTATATTTTCATATGGGAGGAGAGAAACTGGTGGGGTTATGGGGTCACTTATAGTCAGAGTGGTCTGTTACATCCGCTTATTTCAGTGGCCAAAGTGATTTCTGCAGGCATGCCCGTGCAAGAGGAGTTTTGCCAGGGACATAAAAACAAAGCCTTAAGGACCAGCATGAAGTTAAAAGGTATCCAGTGGGAGACACTGCACTATAGAAAGTTACCTTTCATTGAATAAGGAATGAATGTGTGCCCATTCTTTCTCTTCAGAACAAATCTTCTTAAGGTTTTTCTTTGTTGATAAAACATGTTCACTTAAAAACTAAAAATTACAGCATTTTGTCCAAGGTGGAAGTCCCCCGAAATTCCACTCTACACACTCCTACCCTGTTAAGCTAGATCCCGATAGTGAAATGCACTAGTCTTTCCAGATTTTCCAGCACTTACTGGCCTCTGTGCCTGCACACACACACTCACACGGACACATTCACAGACACATAAAGGTCCTGCAACACATATTATTGTGCAACCTACTTTCTCATTCATTAATATATTCTGGGCCTCTTTCTCTGTCGATGCATCCTGTACGAGGAAAAAAAGGCTTTTTTATCCAACCCTACAGTGGACATTGAGGGTTTGTTTGTTTGCTTGTTTTAATATTGCAAATAATACTGCAGTCAGCATCTTTGTATAAATGTTTGGATGTACTTTAACAAAATCTAGTTTTTCTAAAAGGCCCAGCATCTAAAACTTTTTATAATGACTTTCTTTTATTTGTGTTAAAGAGTGAAGAATATGTTGCTTAAGTCCAACTGTGTCTTGGAAGCTTTCGGGAATGCCAAAACCAACCGTAACGACAACTCAAGCAGGTTTGGGAAATACATGGATATCAACTTTGACTTCAAGGGCGATCCTATTGGTGGGCATATCAATAACTACTTACTGGAGAAGGTAAAATGTTTTCAAGTGCTGAATTATTTTTTAAACCTAATCATGTTTATAGACTTTTAAGTAGCTTTTAGTCCTGTTCCCCCTCCCTTCCCGCTCCTTGGTTCACTTTCTGTGACCAGATACTCTCCTTCTGTGTTCTTCTTAGCTCCTACAATATCAAGTAGGGAAAAGTTTGGGCTTTGTAGATAAGGATTTAGGTGCATCTGTGGCAGGGATGGGAGTGGTAGGGAATGTGACAACTTCTGGGTAATATTTAATCAGAACAGGGGCGCCTGGGTGGCTCAGTCAGTTGAGCATCTGCCTTCAGCACAGGTCATGATCACGGAGTCCTGGGATCAAGTCCCATAGCGGGCTCCTACCTTGGCAGGGAACCTCCTTCTCCCTCTGCCTGCTTCTCTCCCTGCTTTCTGCTCTCTCTCTCTCTCACAAATAAATTAATAAAATGTTTTTTTTTAAAAAAAAGATTTAACCTAAACACAATCTGGGACTCTCAATTCTATGCTTTTGACACACCACCATTGCCCACATGCCTTGCTGCTGTTATCATCCTGAATGCATCTCGGAGGGGTAGCACAGCCGTTCCCTGAAATGACACTCTTTTCACAGAATCATGCCCATACAACTCTCTTTTTAATTAAGTTGTAATTGACATCTGACACTGTGCACATTTAAGGTATACAACATATTGGTTTCATACTTCCATGTACATTTATTTTAAGTAACTTGAATCTCATTTTCTTCTAATTTCTGTTTGTTCCTAGTATCCCTTATGGCAGTGTAACAGAGCATAATCTATGTTTGTTAAATCGAAATCAGACCATTAAGGAAATAAGTGTTTTTATCAGTGGCAGTCACAAAAGGAGTGGAAATGCCGGGTATCCTCAGTCTTTTTCCAAAGTGTTTTATGGCTTCACTTTATGTGCAGAGCCCATCAAAAGGGCCCCTCTGAATGAATGTACACTGTGAGGCCTCTCACAGCAGGCTTTTGGGGGCCATCGAAGGCTGGGGTCTCCACACTGATCTTGCTTCAGCTGATACTACTTCAGGACATAAGGCATTGCTCTTTGAAATGCCAACAGACCCCGGGAACCCTAAACAGCCCTTCCTGTTCTCCCACTTCCAACCCTCTTTCCCCTAAAAATCCCATCTTCAGGCTCCAGGTCAAAAAAAAAAAAAAAAAAAGGCAAATCTTAATTTTTATAAAGTTTAGGGAATCCTGTTTTAAGCAGTAAAAGTAATATTAAAAATTGTGTAGAAAACCTTACAGAGGAGGTCTAGTTTTAGGTAGGTAAACCATGGGATCTTTAGGATATTTAAATGCACTCTTGATATGTGATTTCCTGAGGACTAGGCTTGCACTTTGTTTTCCGGCTGCATTTTCAGATCAGTGAT
This sequence comes from Spilogale gracilis, assembly GCA_004023965.1. Classification (NCBI taxonomy): domain Eukaryota; kingdom Metazoa; phylum Chordata; class Mammalia; order Carnivora; family Mephitidae; genus Spilogale; species Spilogale gracilis. The sequence goes on from PITA01003607.1 coordinate 120,098, forward strand.
TTAATGTGTTTTGTTTCTTTTTTTTTTTTTTTTTCTTTTTAAGTCTCGAGTGATCGTGCAACAGCCAGGAGAGAGAAGCTTCCACTCTTTTTATCAGGTCAGTATCTGCTGGTACTGGTGATCCATCACTGGCCCAGTTGTACTGGGAATGAGTATTTTATGTCAGGACTCACCCTGTCTTCCATGGGCCCAGGACACATTACACTCATGTACAGGCGTGCACGCACGCTAGCTCACATGCTGCTTTTTTTTTTTTTTTTTTTAAAGATTTTATTATTTATTTGACAGCGAGAAACACAGCGAGAGAGGGAACACAAGCAGGGGGAGTGAGAGAGGGAGAAGCAGGCTTCCCGCCAAGCAGGGAGCCCGATGTGGGACTTGATCCCAGGACTCCGGGATCATGACCTGAGCCGAAGGCAGTGGCTTAACCAACTGAGCCACCCAGGCGTCCCTCACATGCTGCTTCTGACACTCCATGAGCGTGATTATTATAAAGAGCCAGCAGGGGCTTACCCACCAGAGGAGGTGACCACCTTGGTTGAGCCATCACCTTCATTTTTTTGCAATGTAGAGAACAGTTTAATATCTGTAAAAGCTTTTGAAATGCTAAATTCCAAATATGTTAAATTAATTGTGTTTTATTTTGAATTGAAAATATTGTTCCCGTATCTGGGAGCCCAGAGATGGGACTACAACTTCAGTTTATTTTGCTCACAGAGGCTGTAAAGCGATGTGATTACTTAAAACAATCACGAGTTCAAGGGAGAATTGTCTTTATCCCATCACAGCTGTGATTTCTCAGAAAAAAATTTGATAACCTCTTTTGAAGATGCATTTAGAGTCAAAGCAGACTCTTTAAAAGTAGCCCTTCTGTTAGCAAGTCTATGCTCAGAGAACCAGTAGGATTTTTACAATTTTTAAAGCCCCAGATAACATAGACCAGGGCTAAGAAATAAAGTGGGTGATCAAATGAAGCCATGGCGTTCAGGATTTTTTAAAAACAAAACTTTAAGTCAGTAGGATTGATTTCCACGTGGAAACCATCTCTGCAGCGTGGAGCAGTGACAGTGGAGCAAGTTGAATACACTTCAGCCAAGTTCAGTTTTCTCTAGATAACTGTCTTAAGACAGTGCTCATTTGTATTTATGAGTCCTGGTATATTTAGTTTAAAGATCATTTTCAAAAATTTGATAATTATACCTTTGAAGTAAGATGAAGCATACAGGGCGCCTGGGTGACTCTGTGGGTTAAGCCTCTGCCTTCGGCTCAGGTCATGATCTCAGGGTCTGGGATCAAGGCCCACATTGGGCTCTCTGCTCAGTGGGGCGCCTGCTTCCCCCTCTCTCTCTGCCTACCTCTCTGCCTACTTGAGATCTCTCTCTCTGTCAAATAAATAAATAGAATCTTAAAAAAAAAAAAAAAGACGAAGCATATGGCTTAATGTAGAGAATTTAAACGTAGTGCCTTCCAAAGGCACGTTCTCTAGATAAGGGCCACCTGGACCGTATTTGTGTTTTTGCTGACAGTTCACCATGTTTTCCTTAGACTGTTTTTCTACCAAATATGAAACAGTTCTTTTCCTGTCCAGAACCCTTAAGTTCTTCCCAGGGTTTTTCCCACTTGGATGAAGTGTTAAAATTTGTCTTTGTTCAACCGTTCAGTTGTGGTTATCCGGCGGTGTTCCTTTCCAGACACAGAGATTGACGAGGAAGGGCTGTTTGTTTCCAGTGTGATTCAGCATGTGAGCGCCCGCTGACACCTCTTCCGTGGCGGTATTGACTTTTTCTGAATTCCGAATCACAGTCGATCTTGTCTCAGTAGCGAGGCCGCTAAGCCAGTGACCACCACAACACATAGGCTCCTGTTTAGCAAATGACCACAGTAAAAGCAAGATCACCATTGTTAGAATATTTGACGTGCTTGGCTCACTGTGTATTTTGCCAGTTTATTTCTAATTAAATATTTTTTTCAGCTGCTTCAAGGAGGTTCCGAGCAGATGCTACGCTCTCTACATCTCCAAAAATCCCTGTCATCCTACAACTATATCCACGTAGGCGCTCAATTAAAGGTAAGGGCTTCCTCTCTGAGATACATAATCACACAAAAAGCCAGAGGGACGTGAAGTAATTCTCTGGTCCAGCCTGCTGCCTTTCAGCAGACGAGTGACTCTTCCATTCTGGTGTTTAGAATGGAAGGGGCAGGAACTGACTGCATTCTCAGGGGCAAGGACTGACTGCATTATTGGGCAACAACTTCACTTAATAGCCATTTCTGTGCTTCATTGCCGTCTGATGGGAAAGAAGTTTCTCCTGTGATCTTTTGGGATTTTCTTCAAATTTTAAACCTATTCCTTTTGACACTGTAGAAATATTGATGTGAGTAGGAAATCCACCTCAGGGGAAGATGCCGTCTGGCTTAGCCACCGACAAGTTGGGAAGACAGAAGGAACTTGAAAAGCACCCTTGTTGAAAATGAGTATCAAAGATCTCCATTCACTAGTTTTTCAAGTATTGATTTTGACATATCCTGGAAATAGTTTTGTGACCGTGGAGCAATTCTATTCAGCCCTCAGATTTTTCCACTTTTTTCCCTTCACTTGCATGCAGGCCTTTTGCACGCCCATATTCAGATATTTTTCCTCTTTTATTTCTAGTTAGACTTCTGCTAGTCACTTTACAGCTAATCCTAATAATATAGTAGTCTGTTGATGGTAGACTATAAAATGGTAATTGCAGTATTATCCTGCTTTGTCAGGGCAGGGTATATAAATACGTAAAATAAAATATGGAGGGAAATAGACCAAGGTTTTAATTACTGATTCTGGATGGATGATTACAGGTATCTATGCTCTTGTACTTTTCCATGTTTTAAATTTCTTCTGTAATTAAAAAAAAATGCATTGCTTTTGTAGTCAGGGGAGAAATAAAAGAAATTTGTGAAAGGAAAGAAAGGAAAGGAAGTGCTTCCTTTTTTATTTCTGTTATTCTTCTAAAGCGAATTATACCTGCACTACTGATTAGCTGTATTTTTATTGCTGTGCATGGAAATAAATGATATTTAGGCTTTCCCAATTAATTTTCCATTGTTTGACATTCAAGTTGCATGTTTTGTTTTGTTTTTTTGCTTTTACAATCATCTCAGAGCAGGATGTTTGGGTAAAAATTAATTGAAAACAAACAAGACGTTAGAGGACAAAACACTTGAGCTTTCTGAGACTAGGCCAGCAGCGCTTAGAGATGTACAAGAGGTTGTGAAACCAGCACTTAAATATGTCAATGACCAGAAATGATCCTCTTTAATCAAATTGTCTTACTGACCAAATTACTTTTGGCCTGATCCTGTAGTGCCCCCACAGAAAGCAAATATTAAATGAACGTTTAGCCTTTGCCTGGAGCTAAATGTAGCTTGGGTTCTCTTTCATCCAGTTCCCATTCTTTCCTCCCTGCCTCTTTTTTTTTTTCCTCCTCTCTAACAAAAACAAAGACATAATGTGTGATCATAGTCAAAACCTAAATAAAAATGTACCAGAAGGAAACAAAGGTATATTAAAGTTTACCTTCCAGAGATAGTAATTGGTGATGGTGTGTGTGTGTAGGGGGGGGGTTGTGTTTTAAGATTTTATTTGTAAGTAATCTCTACGCCTGCTGTGGGGCTTGAACTCATGAACCAAAGATCAAGAGTCACATGCTGCTCTGACTGAGCCAGCCAAGTACTCCCTATGTATCTGTATTTATAAATGGAATCATACAATAAGTGCTGGTGAAATAAATTTGCTTTTATTAAATGACAATATAATTATTAATGTCCTGTTAACAGATAATAGAATGATTTTAATAACTATAAAGTATTATACTCTGTATCACACTTATACTTACCTATCCTAAAAATGGAGGAACAATGTACAATTACGATACTTTGGGTTGAAGGGAGGACACAGCCCAAATGAAAGTCTCCCAAAACAATAAGAACTTGGTTATCTCATATAATGAGAAGCCCTGAGATGGAACAGTTCCAGAGTTGGTTAATTTAATACCATCACAATGTTGGTAGGGACCTGGATGTTGTTTGTTTCTCCAACTTAAAACTCTCCCATCCTCACTGAATTTGGCTTGGATGCTTAGGCAGATTTTCCTCATGATCCCAAAATGGCAGCTGCAGTTCCAGAAGTCACAGGTAGAGGAAATGTTCCTGACTTATATCCCTTTGAGGCTAGGGACACCTCATGTGTTATTGGCCAGAATAGCGTCACATGACTGTGGCTGGTCAGTCCCTTGGTAAGGAGAGTAAGATCACCGCGAGTAGTTTCTACCCATGAAGATTTACCTCCCGAGGCTGTGGGGGAGACCAGTCCTGAAGAACAAGTATACTTGGAAAGGGGTGAACAAATCAGGGTTCTAGCAGTCGACAGTTCCCCACAGTAGGACATTTAGATTTCTTGTCTAGTTTCTGTGCAATTTCAGCACAATTGCAGTTTATAATAAGAGTTCTGATACTTGGTTAGTGCTTTTTATGGGCTAGGAACTAGGAAAGTGCTTTAATAATTCAATAATAATTCTCATGCAATTCTCCCAACAACCCTGTATTGTTGTGCCCATCTTACCCATGAGGAAACTGAGACTTGAGGAGGTTAGGTATCTTGCCCAAGGTCAAAGAACCAGGTAGGTGGAGAAACTTTCCTTGTCGTGTCCTGGATACCAGAGGAATAGGTACTCATCAGGCACAGAGGACCCCTTCCCATGCCGTTCCTTCGAAAGATGAGCATCAGGCCAGGCATTCTGTGTCCCCGTCTGAGGAGAAATTTACTGAGGAAAAGATCAGTCAGGCCCTCCGCAATCATTGCTTTTTTTTTTTAAAGATAGGCCCTTACCATTACTTAACTGTAAATTTCTGTTGGAAATCCAACCTGATGGCTATAGCTCATCAAGACTGATGGTTTTGCCGGCCCCTGCAGATCTGGTGAGGGCTGGCTTCCTGGTTTATAGATGGAGCCTTCTTCTCTGTCCTCACACGGGGCTGAAGGGTCAAGGAATCTCTAGGGCATCCTACATAGGCACTAACCCCATTTATTGAGGGCTCCACCCTTATGACTTAATTACCTCTCAAAGGCCCTACCTCCTAATTCTGTCACCTTTGGGGATGGGTCAGGATTTGAACATAGGCATTTTGGGGGATACAACATTTAATCTATAGCAGCCCCCTCAAACCAGTGAGAAGATCTGATGCACCAAATGTTTGTGAAAGAATGATGTGGTCGCAGAATATCTGATAGCTTGCGGAAGGGTTGAGGCAGCCCGCTGGGCTTGGGGGATCTGCTTTTCCTCACCTGTGAAGTAAAAAGCATGACCATCCAAGAAAGGGAGTATTATTCCCAGATTCCACAAGACTAATTGTGGAACAAAAACTCACAAGCAACAGTAGTCAGGCATGTGTCTGTGAGAGGCTCCCATGGTCAGTATTTCCATTCGTGATTCTACATCCCATGTTTTCCTCACTCATCACGGAGGGGCAGTCAGCTTCTGTGAGGCAGCTCAGGACTGGCTCCCTCACTGAAGGTTCCGGAAAAGTATGTCACGCCTCTTTTGTGTGACGGTGGCTCTCACACACAAGTGGACATTTTGTGTGCTGAGTGATATTTCTACCCCTGAAATAATTTTATTTTCTCTGAGGACTCAGTGACTTACCACAAAAGCATCAAGACCTTGGCTAAACTCACATGTAGTCTCATAAGTGTTAGATTTTAATGCTCGTATGAAATGTCAGTGACTTAAGTTTTCCATTTTCATCCCCAGTCTTCTATCAACGATGCTGCAGAATTCAAAGTAGTAGCTGATGCCATGAAAGTAATTGGCTTCAAACCTGAGGAGATGCAAACAGTGTATAAGATCCTGGCGGCCATTCTTCACTTGGTGAGTAGGGACACCTTTCAGAATATATTGCCTCCCTGTGGAGACAGGATGCTCTTTCAGAAGATTTTGCTTTTGCCCTGCGGATTTAAAAACTAATTTATATAAAGAAAATTTCTCTTAACTGTGAAGCAATTACTGTATCTGTGGTTCGCTCCATCATTTTATATTATGAAGGATTTTTTCAAAGCCATTGTAGGTTTTGAAACTTAGCTTTAACTCATTGTCTTATTGGTATGTCAGATGTTGAACTGTTCATTCCAAAGATGAAAAGAATTCAGTAATGATATGACTACCAATGGTGTAAGCTAAAATCTCTGAACATATATTTCCAGTAGCACTTGAAGCATAGCATCATAAATTACTGGAACTGGAATCCTAATCATCTCATCTTTCACGTTGGGAAATGAGGCCTAAAGGGGTGGCATGACCGGCTTGAAGGCACAGCTGGTTCCTGGTGGCCAACCCGGTAGACAAGATGGCCGACCATGGTCCATCAGGCTCCATTACCACGGCGAATTCAGACAAGTGAGGGGCCCTGTGTCAGATTTCTCTCATTCCTGTTTATATAATTATAGACGTTGAAAATCAGTGAACATGTAACCTTAGAAAAAATGACACCATGAATTCATATCTGGAATAAAACTTATCTTTCACTTTAATGTGGCAAGATTTAACTCTTAATGAAATGGGCGGGACCTATATGAAAAATATCACAGGGCAATATAAATGTTATTGTAAGTAAATGTTCCTAACTATGAAGACTTGAACATTATAAGTTGTCCCATTTTTTCAACCAGTTTATAAATAAAGTTAACAATAATAACCTTCAGAATCCAAACAAGAATTTTATTTTATTTTATTTTATTTTTATTATTATTATTATTATTTTTAAAGATTTTATTTATTTGACAGAAACATAGCCAGAGAGGGAACACAAGCAGGGGGAGTGAGGGAGAAGCAAGCTTCCTGCGAGCAAGGAGCCCGATGTGGGACTCCATCCCAGGTCTCCAGGATCATGACCTGAGCCAAAGGCAGTCGCCCAACCAACTGAGCCACCCAGGCACCCTAAGAATTTTATTTTTTAAGTTGACATAATGGCTCTAGAATTTACCTGGACCTAGAAATTACCAATAAACATGTAAGAAGATCAAATAAAATGTACTAAAGAAGAGTAGTAGGATAGAGGGAAAAGAGGAGAGAATACATGACTAATTCTGCCAGATTTAAAATGATAGTAAAAGTGACAGTACTTTAAAACTTGTTGCACAGGGTGCCTGGGTGGCTCAGTCATTAAGCATCTGCCTTTGGCTCAGGTCATGATCCCAGAGTCCCAGGATCGAGCCCCGAATCGGGCTCCCTGCTCAGCGGGAAGCCTGCTTCTCCCTCTCCCACTGCTTGTGTTCCCTCTCTCTAGCTGTGTTTCTCTCTGTCAAATAAATAAAATATTTTAAAAAATAATAAAAAAATAAAACTTGTACAAATGTATCATCAGGTTAATCAATAGATTGGCTGATGTACTAGACAGTTGTAGAGGGTTAAAATAAGTATTTATTGCTTATTGAATAAGTAAAATGTAAGTAGAATTTGAAACTGGGGGGAATTTAATATATAATAAAGGTGACATTTCCAATTTTTTTTTTTAAGATTTTATTTATTTGACAGAGAGAAACACAGCCAGAGAGGGAACATAAGCAGGGGGAGTGAGAGAGGGAGAAGCAGGCTTCCCGACGAGCAGGGAGCCCGATATGGGACTCCATCCTGGGTCTCCGGGATCATGACCTGAGCCGAAGGTAGTCGCTTAACCAACTGAGCCACCCAGGTGCCCCCATTTCAAATTTTTAAAAAAAGATTTTATTTATTTATTTGAAAGAGAGAGAGAGAGCACGGGGCGGGGAGGGGCAGAGGGAAAGAGAGCAGACTCCCTGCTAGCAGGGAGCCCCGATGCAGGGCTCCATCCCAGGACCCCGGGATTATGACCTGAGCCGAAGGCAGATGCTTAACCAACTGAGCCACCCAGACACACCTAAAGGTGACATTTCAAATCAGGAGGAAAAGCTTGGCCATTCAGTAAATGATGTTGGAGCAACTAACTAACCATCTGAAAAAATAAAGGTAGATTCTTTGCACCATTTAGCAACATAAATTTTAAATGAGTTAAAAGCTTAAATGTAAGGGGAAAAGCTGTGTATTTTACTAAATAAAATATTAAATATTTGTAAAATCTTTGGAGTGCAAATGGTCTAAGTATGACACCAAAGTAAGAGAAGCCCCAAAGTAAAGGATTTGTAGATTTGACTACATAAAAATGTAAAACCTCTCTGCATCAGAAAACAAATACCGAAAATTAAGAGATAGATCGGTGTCTAGAAAGAGAGGAAAGATCCAGGAAGCAGTGGGTTTTTATGAATGTGTAATGTATTTAGGAAAATCAGTGCTTCACACAAGGTCACTTTGAATTTTATCTTTAATTGGCAACCGTATCCCTGACATAACGTCTCAGAATCTTGCTGGCAACGGCGTCTTGTTGTTTTTGCTCTGGTATAGGGAAATTTAAAATTCGTGGTGGACGGTGACACGCCTCTCATTGAAAATGGCAAGGTTGTATCTGTCATCGCAGAACTGCTCTCCACCAAGACGGACGTGGTAGAGAAGGCCCTTCTCTACCGGACGGTGGCCACGGGTCGCGACATCATCGACAAGCAGCACACGGAGCAGGAAGCCAGCTACGGCAGGGATGCCTTTGCTAAGGTGGGCTTTGAACCGACATTGTCCCAGCCTGGGGACGCTTCCGCGACGACGTGTCCAGACGTTCCGGGAAAGTGGGCTCAGGCTCTTCGAAAGCAGAGTGGTGCTTCCAGGCCTTCTCAGTCCCAGTACGACGCCCTGGCTGTGAGCATCCCTCTCAGGAGAACCAGTCCTACTGACTGCAGGCGCCGGCCCTCTTGCCGCCCTCCTTTTCGCTTTGCTCACCAGTGTTTGACGATGATCGCCTCGGGTCACCCGAGGGAGTTCTCATCCCGTTGAGTTTCGTGTTTGTGTGGGGAAGGTGCCATGAGTTAGTAACCAGACTCCTCTGAAGTCATTCACCTGGTTTCCTTTTCCTGCCCCGACAAATAATGCTGCTGTATCCTGTGTGTGTGTCCCTGCACACCAGCGCCTGCATTCCCACTGGACAGACTCCCGGGAATGAGCTCCCCACATAAAGGACACACTGACTTTAAACTTTAAGTTGACTGACCTTATGGGTGTCCAGGAGCACCTCGTGGTCATGCTCATTTTCTTGCCCAGTGTATCTGAGCCTCTTCTGTCTGTAAGGTATCTAAATCCATTCTTGGAAGGGCATGCTTTGTCCTTTGATGTTTCCCTCAGGGCCTCTTGCTCTGTTGCCCGTTTGTGAGAGTGCATCACTTTAACCCTTGGTCTGTTATCTGCGGTGCAAATGTGTTATGTTCCCAAGATTACTTTTCTTGTTTTCTGTGTTTTTTGTTTTTTGGTTTTTTTTAAGATTTTATTTACTTCTTTGAGAGCGAGAGAGAGCATGAGAGAGGAGAAGGTCAGAGGGAGAAGCAGACTCCCTGTGGAGCTGGGAGCCCAATTCGGGGCTCAATCCCAGGACTCCAGGATCATGACCTGAGCTTATCCTGCTTAACCAACTAAGTCACCCAGGCGCCCCTGTTTTCTTTTCTTTTTTAAGATTTTCTTTATTTATTTGACAGAGAGAAACACAGCTAGAGAGGGAACACAAGCAGGGGGAGTGAGAGAGGGAGAAGCAGGCTTCCCGCCAAGCAGGGAGCCCGATGTAGGACTCCATCCTGGGACTCCCCGACCATGACTTCAGCTGAAGGCAGATGCTTAATGACTGACCTACCAGGCGCCCCCTTTGTTTTCTTTTTCTTTTTCTTTTTCTTTGTTACTGGTTGGTTAGATGGCCGCATATCCCATGTTTACTCTTCTAAGGCCCAGGCTTGGTTTTTAGTCCCGAGAGAAATTTGGATGTATCCAAGTGCAATGGAGAGTGGAGGATTCTAAGCAGAAGCAGAGATAGTGAGTCTGCGTTTTCCAGCCGATTGCTCTGGCTTCAGTATTGGAGAGTCTTCTGCAGGTGGAGATGGAAGCAGGGAGATCGTTATGGGAGTATTTTAGTATCCTGGAGCGAGATGGTGGCAGGTAGGGTAGACATGGGGAAAAGAGGATGGTTTGAGATGTAAAATCAGCGCCTGTTTGGGAAACCATAAAATCCAGGATCGCTCCTAGCATGGCCTGCCTCCAGCCTGTGTCTCCTGCTTCATTCCAGCACATTAGTGTTCTCTCAGGCCTTGCAGATTGTCTTTATCCCTTTCTCCCTCCAGCCACAGGGCTTCTGCACAGGCTGTTGCCTCTACTTGGATCCCTTTTCTCTCCCTCACTTGCCTTGTCAACTCTTACTCATCCTTTAGATCTCAGCCCACTTTCTCAGGGAAGCCTTCCCTGGCCTCTGTGAATCCCGAACAGGTTCAATTATCCTCCAGTGCCACACACCTCACCTTCAGAGTGTGTGTGTGTGTGTGTGTGTGTGATTTTTTCCTTCCTCCTATTCCCTGAGCTCCTTGGAGACTGAGACTCTTTATGTTTGCTTTAGAACTGTATTTGCAGTAACCCACCCAGAGTGAGTAGTCAGCTAATATTTGTTGAATGGATAAATTCCTACATTTCTGGAGTCCTTTGCTCATGCTCAGAAGTAAGGTGGGAACAGTTTTCAGAGGCGGGAAGAGCAAGAGTCCTGACAGCACACGTGTTCGAGATGGCTGTGAGGTCTCTGGGATAATTGTCAGCTTGGCTGTCAAGCACATGAGTCTGGCTCTCGGAGGAGAGGTATGCATTGGAGTAATAGATTAGGGAGTGTTATTATATTACTACTGTTTAACATTGAATGAGATGATGCAGGAGGTGTTCGAGAGTGAAGAGAAGAGGACCAGAGGAATGCCTCCTTTTAGAGGTCAGGTGGAAGAGATTCTACCAAAGCTCGGCCAGAAGGAGCAGCCAGTGAAATAGGAGGAAAATTAAAGCGGGGAGAGGAGGAGAAAGTCCAAGAAGAAGGTGGGAAACCAGGTGGAGTGACGCTGAGTGTCTGAGTAAGACATTCATGTAGAAACCTAAGGAAGTGTCCACACTGAGGTGCTTGGTGTCTTTGATGAGCCATTTCAGTCCAGTGGGGGGAGGTAAGCAAAGACTGGACCGGATCGAAGAGTAAGATGGAGGCAAAGGAAGGAGGCAGTGCATGTGGATAAGTGCTGGGAGAGAGAGAGGTGACTGGAGGGAGCTGCTGGCCACGTGTGCTTAAGACATGGTGCCACAAGCATGCTTATATCAGGACATGAGTGCGCGTGAGCCTGCGGTGCCCTCGTCCACGTGCATCCGGCTGTACAGATCCTTGGCAGGGGTTGGATATCTGTTTGATTTTCCAAGAATTTCAAGCTGGTCGTTGGCTCAGATCTTTATGTAGCATGATAAATCAATATTTGTATTTTTAGAATCCATAAGCTTTACTGGAACATCAATATTAACTCGTTGATTCCCCACTTTTTAATATTTGATGAAATTTGCAATCAAGTAACGAAGCGACTTCTGTGAGGGAGTAGGCATATAACTGATAGAGCTGATAGAGACCTACCCAGGAGTGGTATCGGAATATGCCATAGTGACCGAGAATAATCTTAAAAAATCCAAACCACTTACTTGAGTGTTACCTACATCATGTAGTTTTTTGTTTTTTGTTTTTTTTTTAACAGATGATCTGTATTTCTAATTTTTCTGCTTAGAAGAGTAACAGCTATGTTAAGTGGTAAGGAAAAAGTGGATAAGAATTTAAAACTTACTGGGCCGCCTGGGTAGCTCAGTGGTTGAGCCTCTGCCTTCAGCTCAGGTCATGGTCCCGAAGCCCTGGGATCAAGCCCTGCATCAGGCTCCCTGCTTGGCGGGAAGCCTGCTTCTCTCTCTCTCACTCCTGCTGCTTACTTTCCCTCTCTGACCGTGTTTCTCTCTGTCAAATAAATAGAATCTTAAAAAAAAAAAAAAAGAATTTAAAACTTATCACAGACCTAAACAGAAGACACAGTCCCAAGAGGGCAAAAATGAACGATGTTGTTCTTCTCACAGGCAATATACGAACGCCTCTTTTGTTGGATCGTTACACGCATCAACGACATTATTGAGGTCAAGAACTACGACACTACGATCCATGGGAAAAACACTGTCATTGGTGTCTTGGATATCTATGGCTTTGAAATCTTTGACAACAACAGGTAAGCTGGATAAAATACATAAAACTCTGCTATTTATTAGTTCGTGTCTTTGAACCTAACTGATCCCGTTTCTCGCAGCTTCGAGCAGTTCTGCATCAACTACTGCAACGAGAAGCTGCAGCAGCTCTTCATTCAGCTGGTTCTAAAGCAGGAGCAGGAGGAGTACCAGCGGGAGGGCATTCCCTGGAAGCATGTGAGTGGGCGCCTCAGGAACATCGCTCCCTGTGTCGCACCTGTTGCCAGGAGTGTCAAGCTTATCGTTTTAGCTGTTTTGTTGCAATTTTCTTGGGCTCGTGAAACATCCGAACATGAGCCTTCCTTTTGAGGATACATAATGACAGGTCGTTTTCAGGGTTGACGGAGGGGGGGGGGGGATGTCTCTCGTTTGATGGACCGCCTCGTCGGTGCCCAGCAGCGCTGGGTTACAGGCTCTGTACGCGAGGGCTGATGCCCCGTGGGTCTTCTGGCTGGTGTCTGTCTGGCAGAGATTTGCGGCATGCAGAGGCTGTTCGGAGCAGCAACTTTTGCCTTCAACTGGCTGGGCTCTGCTTGCAAATTTAGTTTATTCTCTTTGCGTCCTCTTTCTCCTCTTATTTTCCTTCCCCCTCACTCTACTTTGCAGTCTAAGTGGCACTGTTCCTATCTTTGGTTATTATAGTTTATATTCTCCAAAACCCAGGTGTGAAAACATTCACATTTACTTCTGTCGGTCGCCCTTCGTGTCCTAGCTGGTATCACCTTCACATGGCCCTTTGTGACCCTGACAGTTGCCGCAGTCAAACATGTGCTGAGGCCGGGCCGGAAAGGTGGACTGCCCTGGGCAGGAGCCCAGACGGCGCTGCTGAAAAGCATGGCTTGATCAGCTCTCTCCCCTTGAGACCTCCTGCTTGCAAGAGGATGGGACCCAGGACTTTTGCTTTTAAATTTGTATCTTTAAGCAGTTTTGAGGACAGACTTGAGAAATGCAAAAACTTCTGCGTTTCCATGCGTTTCTGTATTTATAAAACTGTTTATCCTCTTGCCGAATAGAACACACAATAAAGTTAGTGTCTTTTTAATGTCCGACATAGTAGTAAAAAGTGTATTTGATACGCTGTATGTAAAGTGCTGTTATATTTCTTCCCACCTTCCCACTTCCTCTCTCCTTGCATTCAGAAAGGGAGAAAGTGGCGTAATTAGTACGTGTCCTGCCTCAGATCACATCTTCGCCTTCCAGCACATGGTAAACATAAGGATACCATAACAGTTTTTTGTCTAAGTATATTAGTGTGAATTTTACTGCTTTACAAATGAACCAAAATGTGTCTTATGACTTTGTAGTAGAATGACCTAAAAATGTGATTTAAGCAGTGAACTCTCATAGCACATTGAAGATGTAAGTCAATTAAGTTTAGACACAGCTTTCTTAGAAGGGATCTGTTGTATGATTCGGTACACAAGTATAGCTGAAGCTTTGATTTTTATAACAAATTTAATCATAGAACTTGTTATTCAGAGGTGATTCAGAGGTACTGCTCAAAAATATCCTTTAAAAATCAGGATACCCCATTCCACAGGCATAAGTGATAAGGAGAAAAGTCAACAACTACAGGCTATTCCAAACATCTAAAAAAGGAGCAATAGCCCTAAAAATGCAAAAATCTTTAGCAAAATAAACCAAGAAGGAAATGTCCTACTGGGGACAAAAGGCTAGATCCTAGGTAATTGTTACTATATTGACTACCTGCCAGGTCCCCCCAAATTGGAATCTCTATTCTGGGTAGTTACTTCTTTTATTCTTATTTATTTATTTTTAAAGATTTTATTTATTTATTTGACAGAGAGAAACACAGCCAGAGAGGGAACACAAGCAGGGGGAGTGAGAGTTCGAGAAGCAGGCTTCCCGCCAAGCAGGGAGCCCGATGTAGGGTTCGATCCCGGGTCTCCAGGAGCGTGACCTGAGCTGAAGGCAGATGCTTAATGACTGAGCCACCCAGGCGCCCCTAATTATTTCTTTTAAAAACCTCAACCTCTGAACATAATGATTGATTTTTTTAAAATGCCTTTTATTATGGAAAATTTCAAGCACACATAAGAGCAGAGATCGTGATACAGTAAGCACCAGCTGTGACCGTTACTGGTGGGCTGGTAGTCTCCCGCCTTGTGGACCCACCCGCCCCACTCCACCCCCAGATTGTTGTGAAGCAAATCTCAGACAGCATATTGTTTGTTCTGTAAATAATCCAGTGTGCTGCTCTAAAAGATAAAGACTTTTAAAATACTATGACCACAGTACCATTATCACACCAAAGAAATATAACAGTAATTCCTTAATATCACCAAATATCCAGTCAGTGTTTTTGCATTTCCTCAATCGTCTCACAGGGTTGTTTTTGTCTGTTTTTATAGCTGTTTGAATTTGGGTCCAAGCAAGGTTCTTACATGTAGTGATTGGTTGATAGGATGCTCGCACATCTGTAGATTTTCTCCTCTCTCTCTCTCTCTTTTTTTTTTCCTCACACCTTCCTTTGAAGAGGATGAGCCATTTGTTCTGTTGAACTTGCTACTGTCTGGGTTTGGCTCATCGGATTCCCAAGGGGTCATCCCGTCTCTGTCTCTGTTCCGTGTTTGCCCGTGGTTGTTGGATCTGGAGTTAGATCTGGTTGCGGGATCAGTGCCTTTCTACTGGTCTCTTTCGTAGGTGGTATGTGGACTTCTGTCAGGAGGTTCCTAAGGCTTCGTTGTCTCCCTGTTGGACTCACTTTTACAGGCTTTCGGTGCTGTATTTTATAAGTCATGTTTTAGCTGTTGAAGACTGGACTGTTGGGCACATAGCTGCTCTGTCTGGGGTGGGAATGGGAGGCTCAGACCTCTCTGCCCCTGAGCAAACTCCTCCCATCTCCTCCTGTCCCCTGTAGTCCCTTAGAAGCCTCCTGGGAATCGAGATGGCTGGAAAAAACTGGTTTGGAAGCCCCAACTTGAAGCAATGAAATAGCCTTAAACTTGTCAACTAAAAGTTGCCGAACTCTTCAGCAGAGACTCATCGCTTTTTAGTTATACAATTAGTTCTTTAGAGGACCTAATTCTTTTGTCTCTGGGACAAAAGACCTCGTCTTTAATTCCATACTCCCAAAGTCTAAGACCTCAGCTAATAGTTAATGTAAAAGATACTGCTTTTTGAGAAGAATAAGGATTTTTTTTTAGAAAGATGGAGATAGTTTTTCTCCCTGATGAGGAACAGTAATATGTGTCCACCATAAAAGTACGTATTTAGACCAGGGTTTCTCCATCTCTGTACTACTGACATTTCAGACCAGATAAGCCTTTGTTGTGGAGCTGTGCTGGGCACTGTACAATGCTTAGTCCTCTCTTCACACTGGTCACATAGTCATGACCTTCAGAAATTTCTCCAGACAACACCAAATGCTGCTGGGGCAGGGGGAGTCATCCTCTTGAGATTCACCGATATAGACAGACCAGTAAAGTATAAAAAAAGAAGCAGAAGCCACCCCATCATCAGTCCATGGATACAGAAGAGAACTTGGAGGAGGAGGGGCAGAGTGAAACCTACAGAGCACTAACTGGTATGAGTCCTTGGGCTTTAAATAACAGGGAGCAGGGCCCATGAGAGACTGAAATAGTGCATCATGAGCATATGACTCTTACAGTAGACGATGGAGACAACACTCCAGTTCAGGTGCCTCCCAAATGAGAGGGACACATCCACACACAGGACTAGACTGTGATAACTGCCTGCCCAACTTTAATTGGCACACGGCTAGCCTGGGTGAGGCCAGTGCATGGTGAGGTGGGCGCTGTGGGCTCTCTGAATAAACAGGTAGACAAGAGGAATTGGGGATAAACTTCGCGTGTATTGAAATTGCTAAAAAGTCAGCTGTTATTTAGAACTTTATTCAGCTCACAAGCGTACATGAGAAGTTTCTTCTTCTTTTATGCAGATACTTTCATCTAGAATTAAATTTTTTATATTTTGCCCAGACAAACATCAAACGTCTGTTAGACTTCAATGGGCTTTTTTCACTTGGGGAAAGCTGGAGAAGACAGTCTTTTGGGTTTTAGTCCTCCAAGGCCTTAGAACAAAAAATTCGAGTTCTGTGTGATACCTTAACCTCATCAAGTTATGAATCAAGTAGTACTTTCAGGGTATGTGTTGGTACTTCCTGGAGTGTGGGTCTTGTGATTGAATGGCAAGTAGATTGGGGGATTAAGAGTATGAAGGAGTGGGGTGGGTGCAGGATTAAAACAAAAGTTAGTGATGGGAGAAACATGGCCTGCTTTATAATTTTTGTCTTGAGCTATACTCCCATAACACAAAGTGTTTCATGATATAAAGTCAACAAAGGAATTAAATAAACATATGCTCATTTTAGCATCAGACCTCAGTAATGCTCTGGACGTATTTCCCACCAAGATAACTGTATCTGAACTCCCGAGACATACGCAGCCGTCAGAGTTCTGCCCGTGCTGGGCCGCGCTCCCTCTGGAACTGCTTCCTTGCTGTGT
>PITA01003608.1:0-136588 GCA_004023965.1 Spilogale gracilis
TGCTCAGACTGGAAAGGAGAATGGAGCCTGTGAGACTAAGTGAAAGTGGCCAGGTTAGCTCGGCGGATCTCCCTGAGAGGGGCCACGTCGGTCCCGCTGTGCTGGGAGGCAAGGCAGGGGTAGACCATGAATGTTTCTCTGGGGCACACTCATGGAGGGCTCCTAGCTGCCCGGCTCCCTGTAGTGCAGAGCTGCCCCCTTTAGCCACGTGGTGGAACCAGCAGGTGGAATTTACGGATGGGCTCTCCGTTGCTAGGGAGGATGCTATAGCCGTTGTGCTCCACGTCTTGAAAAGGGGGATTGTTTTTATAACTCGCAGGAAGGCAGCATATTAGAGTGGTTGAAAGCCTGAGCCATGGAATCAGACTGGATCCTTACTTCCTAGCTGGATGAGTGGGAGCAGCTTCCTTAATCTATCAAGTCTCATATTCCCTTTTGTGAAATGGGGGGGGGGGACAGTAGCATTGGCTTACAGTGCTCTTGTGAGAAGCTGCCGGCAGCCCCTGCTGGTGAAGTCCTTAGCAGGGTGCTTGCCACACGCCGGGCACGTGGGAACTGTTGGCTCCTCTCATCACTGTTGTTGGTAGCTCTCTGGACCTGCAGGAGCCCTTCCCAGACCACTCAGGGGCACCATCCCACTGAACTCGGTGAGGTCTTGCCGACAGTGCTGTGGAGTTGTGCAAAAGCTTACGGGCTCCTGCTGGACACCAGCCCAGCTGGTCCAGTTGGGTGCATTTGGTGGAACACACTTGGGAGTCCTGTGCTGTCCCCACAAGCAGCCAGGCATAGTGAATCTTCATCTTTGAGGTCTTTTCCCAGCCACAAACCCATTCTCTGCTGCCTCTGCTGGCCGTGTGTGCTGTGCCATCTGCACTGGGTGCCATATTTGTAAGTAACTGGGACTATGCTGATAATCTAGACAATCGATCACTGGGGGATCGAAGCAAAAAAAAAGGGGGGAGCAAGTCAGTCATAAGAACTCAATGAGCATGAAAGAAAAGCTTCTGTAATTCAGCAGTCAAAGTGACATGTGTAGGACATGTGGATCCAACCACTTTCATCTTTATGTTGGAGCCCCTGAGTGACAAAGCGGACAATACTCTTTGGTTTTCCACATGGGAGGTACAGATTCTTGTCTCCGAAAATACTTTCTTCTAATGGCCCATGCAAGCTGAAGACAGGACGTCGAAGCTGATGGCTGATGGCATGTGACACACCACGAGGAAGATGGTATTGAGGAGAAAGTTGTTAAGAATTCATGTTTCCATCTGTCCCATCAGACCAGAAGAAGTTGGGGTTTGGGATCACAGGACATGGGATTCCCTTGCTTTTTCTGTGTGGTGCTTTAGTCTGAGACCATCAACACATGTGGTTTGGGAAATGAGCACCACCCAGAGGCCACTTGGCCATGATTCCACTGGACACATAGGAGGAAGGTGTTGGTGATCACCGTACCGGTTCCTCTGAGGATCTGGGGGGACATGCATCTTTGTCTTGGAGTCAAGTATGACCATACTTCAGGCTTTACCTGCTTTTACCTCATGATGTGCTTCCGGAATGAGGCTAGGTTGTGTGGGTGCAACGGTAAGACAAGACAGCATTTGTCCTTCATGAAGCTCCCGCTCTCTGGGGAATACAGCAACTAACTAGTTAATTACAGATATCATAACGTCCAGGGAACATTACATTTTGGCTTGGTCTCCAGAAAGCTCCAGAAATCTGTGGCAAGCGTGTAAGTCATTAGTCGCTGCATATTTAGCCATATTCATGGCTCCATTTCATATCCTGCCCTGTTTTTCCTTTTTCTTTCATTTTCATTTTTAAATTAAGCTATCTTGTAAGCTGTCTTAAATCTTGCCTGGAACAAAGAAAGCTATATATTTAAAAGTAAATACACAGAAGCTCAGTGAAAGCCACTCTATGAGAGAGACTCTAATTTTGCCTGGTTTTTCTGGTTTTTGTCCCATTCGATGAATAAATGAGGATAGGATGTATAATTTCCTCTGCTGAAAGACAGATGGTGGGATTCTTAGGTTCTAGCCAGCACTGTTGCGTAGTGGCTGAATACCAATCCGGGAGAGAGAACATGTCCGTCTTGCTCATTACTGGTTCCCCAGAACTAAGTATATGCTTAGTACTTAGCTGCTCAATGATAGCTGTTGAATTTTTAATGCCACCAGAGTGCTACTAAGGGCATTATAATTTTATAATTATTTATAAAATGCTTTCTTCTAATGGCCCATGCATTTATAAATTTATAAAGCACTTCACCAGCCTTCTCTCCTTTGATCCTTATAGCTACTCCTGTGAGTTCTGTATCAGGATGATGCTAGTTGCTATAACATAGACCCCGAAAGCTACAGTCGCTCAGATGCAATGGAAGCCAGTCATGCAAAGAACTATGCGATGTGGGTGTTCTTGCCTGGTGGTTGGATTTTCTTGATGTGATGATTCAGGACCTGGAATCTGCAGCTCCTGGGATCTCAGTGACAAATGCAGCAAGCCTGTGGAAAGGGAAAAGAGTGAAGGTATGGCCGCTGCAAAACTTTGCTTCTATTCCCACAGTCTTGATGGGAATTAGTCTCATGGTTCCATGTTAGTTCAGGAGAAGCTGGACAAGGAGGAGCCAGATGGGCAGCCACTTCCCAGGGGCAGCTTCATCCTCCAGAAGATGAGTACATTTTCATGTGGAGCCAGCCACATGGTTTCCATGGGTTTTCAGGGCCTGATGTTTACTAGAAAAGCAACCGAATAAGGCTGCAAATCTCAAAAGAGAAGGATGGTTTGCTCTATATCAAAGCAGGACCAAAAGGGCTTTGACACCAAATATGACCAATCAAGGCCGGATTACATGGACTTGTCTTATCTCTGGCCACAGGGAAATCGCACCTTATTGCTTGTACAAACAAGTCTAAAGAAAGGAGATGTCACTTGTGGACCAAGAATGCCTGTTTTAGTCATTTCCTCGATGTTTCCATTCTCTCTGCCTGTTGAAGCTGGAACACCTGATTTACCTTCAAGCCACTGTGATGCAGCCCTGAACATCATTCAGGCTTTACCTCTCATTATGTCCATCTGGGCATCTGAACACATTGCACACTCTCTACTCTCTAGCTTCATGGATCCTCTCTGCTCGAATTGCATCTGCCTTCCCTTCTCCACCTGTTGAAATCCTGCTCATTCATCACTGTCTACTGAACATGCGGTGGTCTCCAAGAAGGCTACTCTGATTTTCCAAGTCACAATAAATGGCTCCTGCTCTTTCTTGTTACTCCTCTAGCAATGTGACTTACTGTTCTACTCCTCTGTTGCCCCAAATAGGTTGTAAACTTTGTAGGGGCGGGGGCTGTCCTAGTGGAAGTATTTTTGGATGGCCCATCCCATACACCATCTGTTTCCCATTTTAGGCAGATTGGATTGGGCGCTGCTCCATCTGAGAGCTCAGTTCTGCTCTTTCCTTGTTGGGGCATCAACTGCTCAGGTGTGACTGAATGGATCAGCTGCTTGGCGAGATGGACCCTCCCTCCCCATTCACTGGAAGCTCTGATGGAATGGTGGACAAATGCAGCTCAGAGCCCGTCAGACTTCATTGTGCTTACACATCACGTGGGGATCTTGTTAAAATGCAGACTCTGATTTAGTAGACTCATGGGTGGGACCTGCGATTGTGCATTTCTAACGAGCTCCCAGGTGATGCAGCCCACACTTTGCAGCGTAAGGACCGATGTTTGGCGGAGAATTTGCTTCAAAATAATTTGAAAGACACATGTGACCCAGTGTTTTACTTTCCTGATGTGTTTTAATCCCAGTTGCTTTGATTAGAGATGTACATGTCTGATTAAAAAGAGGAAAATTCAGCCCATCTGGTTTTTGTTTAATCCTTCTGCAGGGTGCACACACCAGGCTGGCAGCAGAAACAAAGGTTGTAATAATGGATGAGATTGATTAATGACTTTTTCTGGAGCTGGCATTTTACATACCTTAACTCACATTAACTCACACAGTCCTCTCAGCAACCCCTGGTTACTATTCCCATTTTCCAGATAAGCCAAAGCTTAGCAAAATTTCTGAGGAACACAGATTATCAGAGCTGGGATTTGAATGCACCTGTGTTTGACTCCAAAGAACAGAGTTCTTACGATGACTATCCTGCCTCGGCCATCCCATGTCTTCTGCAGATATTTGATTGATTCCATTCCATTCTCTTTCCCTCTGTCTGTCTGTCTGTCTCTCTCACGCATGGACACACGTGTGCCTATGTGCCTACATGCCAACCCCACAACAAACAGCCTCAGACAGATGTTTGGGTGCTCTGTCCAGATGCTTGGTATTGAGGTAGAATAAATATCTGGATAAAGAATTCTCTGCCAGATGCCGTGTGTCTCTCCCACCCTCTGTGGGATATTGTGATTATAAACTGTGATACTCTTGGATGACTCCCTGCAGACTTTATGGACCCTTCCCATCTTTGCTCCTCGAGGTTCAGAAACTTGTTGTTATCTAGTGTTCATTTTTCTCACAGGGTGATTTTATCCCCCTTGAACATATTCAAGCACTAAATCCCTCTTGGAGTTTCTATTTCATCAGGGATGTCACCTGACTTTGTGTCATTCAACGTTAAATCATCTCTCCTTGGGAGGAAAGCTTAGTTTTCTCATTTTGATGGACAGTCCCAAGTAGGAAAGAAAAAAAGCATTGTGAGGGGTTTCATTACTTGCCTTGCCAATAATTCTTCATTGTGTTCCAATTTTAAGTCAAGAAGATGGTGACAATAGTAAAGAGATAACAAGAAAATAATGTGAGGGTGCCTGGGTGGCTCAGTGGGTTAAGGCCTCTGCCTTCGGCTCAGGTCATGATCTCAGGGTCCTGGGATCTAGGCCCGCATTGGGCTCTCTGCTCGGCGAGGAACCTGCTTCCTCCTCTCTCTCTGCCTGCCTCTCTGCCTACTTGTGCTCTCTCTCTCTGTCAAATAAAAAAAAAAAAAGAAAGAAAGGAAATAATGTGAATGCTAATAGTCAAAACCACAGACACTCCTTGCATTTTGTTGTCTATGATCGTTGGCGATGTGCTTCCATGTTGTTGGTGTTTTATTTATGACTATTATCTTGCAATAACAATAATAAGAAAAGTTACGTGGGTAGATGGCAGTCAGACAGGCACCGACACAGGTCCTGGAGAGCTCCAGCCTTTAGGTCATCCTGTCCCCTGTGTCACATCTGAGGAAGAGCCACATTTGAGGTTGAAGAAGCCAGGGTCTGAATTCCAACTTTGCCATGTCCTGGTTGTAAGTGCTTGGGTACAACACTGAACGTCTCTAAACTCAACGTCCTGATCTGTAAAATGGGGAAGGCGCATACATTTATTCGTCTGGATGAAATAAATACAAGAGATAGATGTAACGGACACCTGAGTGGCTCAGAGAGTTAAGTGTCTGCCTTTGTCTCAGGTCATTGTTCTGGGGTGGTAGGATTGAACCCCACATTGGGCTTCTTGCTGAGTGGGGAGTCTGTTTCTTCCTCTCCCTCTGCCCTTGCCCTCTGCTCCTCCCCCTGCTTATGTGCTGTCTCTCTTTCAAATAAATAAATAAAAAACCTTAAAAAAACAAAAATAGATGTGAAATGTATGGAACATAGTAACAACAACAACAACAACAACAAAACCAAAACCAAAACCAAAAAACCCCAAAACCAATAGCAGCTAGTATGACTAGCAGTTGCCTGTCATTCCGGCACACCATCCTCACCAGCAGATGAAGCAGAGAGTCACACCTGGGCTAAACCTGGATGCCCACCTGTGAATGGAGCTTCAGCCTCCCCACAGCATCTACTCTGTAGGCTCTGTCCTTAAGATGGTCTCAGCTGGGGTAGCTGAATGACTATCTGTCCTTCCAAACCACAGGCTTTGAAATGAGATTTTTGAGTCCCACAAGACTATTGTCTGTGATCCTTCTGGGGTGGGGAGGGTTGGGCACTCTCATTTGACTCACACGTGTCTCTCCATCAGTGACCCTTGTCTCCATCCTGAGCATCTTCCCAGGTGGCACTTCTGTTCATAGTTCCCACTCCTACCACACTTCTCAACCCCCTCTCCCCTCACCATGGCCGGCCATTGGATGCCCCATGCCTTGTTCACACGTGATGTGACCCTCTCTGTCTTCTGAAAATCTCCACAGTTCTTGATGCTCAGATAAGATGTCTTGTCTGTGAAGTCTTTGGTTCCCTCTTGAGAAATGACCCCATTTTTTTTTCCTTTTTCAAAATGTCTTTTTCCATTTTTATTTTCATTTGCTCTTGAAGGAGACAGCTCAGTTACTGGAATGAGCACGGGTTCTAGATGATATGTGTGTGCTGGAATTAGAGCAGCACCAGGGAGAGCCATGCCCAAGGGGATGGGCTAGGGGATGGGCTAGGGGATGGGCTGGGGGGAGAACGTGCGCAGCAAGACAGGAGGGGATATACTGATTTGAGGGCATCCTGTAGGACTCAGGGTTTAACGTCCTGGCAAGACCATCTTAGAGCCAGTCCTCATCTGCTGGGATGTCTCCCTGGCTAGGAAACATGATGGCATAATGAGATGGAGATGTCAGAGTGGCCTTTGCAGAAAGATGAGGAAGAAGTCAGAGGACTCAGAGAGATGGGGATAATAGACTCATGTATGGAGTGAGGCCAGGGAGCACACTCCATGGTTCTGTTCCTTGGGAGCAGGCAGAGGACATGTTCTTCACATGGCGAATAAAGAACGGAATACACTGTCAAAGGGGTGTGGCACAGAATCTTTGGAAAGCTCAGGGTCAGTTATGGGTTGGGCTTGGCAGTAGAGGATGATGCCCACCCTGGAACTGGGATTGATAGGTTCAATCTCAGCAGGAGCCGAGTGTCAGCCCCTAATCATGAAATTCAGAGGGACGTAATTACATACGGTGTGGCAATGGCTAATAGACCATGGTGATCTAAGGACTGTAGAGATGAGCAGGTAACCTCCGAGGATATAGCTTGACTTGGATAATTGGAAAAAAGCTAGGAATGGATGAAGAGAAGGCGGAAGCTAGACATCATGATCGACACACTGGTCTGTTACCCTGTTTCTAGATCTGAGATGGTTCTGGGACCCAGCAACTATTCTTTGAAGGGGACACAAGGTCCCCTCATGGAAGAGAAGATACTTGAAAATGGTAACAAGTAAATATAATAACAGTTTCTAGTAATGGTTCGCTATGGAACTTGTGACCACTTCCCAGAGGAACAATATGCTGTAAGAAGGGATCAACCGGTTCTTTTCAGCTCCTTCAGTAGCTGATGGTGCAGGATGTATGCTTGGGCCTTGTTAGTAGATGGGTCACCTTGACACAGGAGTGTGAGCCGTAGCGAACCATGGCCATCCCGTGGCCCCACCCGAGTGACAGTGATGGCGGGAGGTCGGGAGGTCCTCCATCAGGCAGAGCTGCTGTGGCGTGCCTGGTCTGGTAAGTCAGGTGGAGGACATGATGACCAAGGTGAGAAGTACATCCGAACCTGGGCCGGCAGCCAAGGGCTGGATGGAAGCCTGAGGAAGAGGCTGGTGGAAAGATCTTTGTTAGTATGCTCAGGACACAGGGATCTCTTTACAGCCCGCTGCAGGTGCTCGGGACAGAGCAGGAACTCCACAACCAGGGGGACCAGAGGCCTTTCTAGGGATGCGACTACTCCAGCAGATTTTATTTACATCTGTGTAGAACTCTCTAGCATATAAGCCTTGTAACGTCAGGGACCTCTGTCTGTTTTGTTCCCCACTATCATCCCTATCACACCAAACAGACCTGGGTGCACAGTAGATGGTCAATAACCTTTTGCCCAATGAATGACTATAATATCTTGACATATCTGAGTCTTTACAAGGCCAGCTTCCTAGAAGTACATTGATCAGAGAAGGCATGATTTTAAAGTTTGTATTTTATTTTAGCAAATTTGTTTCAAACACCGAGGCATGCCTACCTGGCTATTAAGATGTTCTGGAACTTGTGGCATATGGTACAACTGTCTCTGTGTACTTCCAACTGGCACTTCCAACCAGAGCTTCTGACTCATCACTTCTTTCCTCAACAGCATTTGCTTGTAAATATTTTCTAGCTGCCTAGGTGGGAAAATGCCCCCACGCTTTGTTATTATTTATAAGACAGAACATCTATTAGCTCTTTGATTTTCTTCTGTCTGTTAATATTATTTATTCATTTTCCAATTAAGGGTTCATTCATTTTTAATGAACTCTAAACAAAATATCAAACACTAGTGTGAAGAATTTATTAGGTACATTTTGTTCAGTTTTATTGCTGTCCTTTAAATTTTGTAGGCATTTCTGTTCCATAGACACTTATTTATATTGTAAGGTAGCACATCTTTCAATGTTCTAATTTGTGCTTCTGTTGCTTCTCTGCAGAGAAAGTCTACCCTCTCCTGTAGAGCAATAAATACTCCTATGTTTATACCTCGTTTCTTCATACATACAAATCATTAATCTAAACAGGATTTATTTTGCTGTATAATGGTGAGAATCTAAATTTGATATATTTTTTTTAGCAAAGGCCATTTTTTTTACAGTGTCTTAAATAATCTGCTCCTCCCTATTTATTTGCTATTCTTTCTTTCTCATAGATTCTTATTTATAGGAGGTGCTCTTTTTGATCTATGTGGCTCTGGTTCACTGATACTGTTGCCTAAGCTGGAGTCAGTTGTATGCTAATTGACTTAGAAATAACGGCTTTACTGAGCCATGTAATTCATGCACCATAAAATTCATCCTTTAAAAATGTACAATTCAGAAGTTTTGTTAAGCATCCATCATCACTGTCGAATTTTAGAGCATTTTCACCATTCCCAAAACAAACCTTGCACCGGTTAGCAGTTACTTCCTATTTTCCCCTCCCACCAGACTCGGGAACCGCTAATCTGCCTTCCATCTCCTTGGATTTGCCTATTCTGGACCTTTTCTATATATTACCTCATATAGTATGTGACTTTCTTGTATCTGGCTTCCTTCACTTAGTAGGATGTTTCAAGATTCATTCATACTGTTGCCTATACCAGTACACATTCCTTGTCATTGACAGATACGAATCCTTTGTGTGGCCATATTGAATTTCATTAATCCATTCACCAGCTGATCGAATTTGGGTTGTCTCTACCTTTTGATTATTATGAATAATGCTGCCAAACATTAGTGGACAAGTTTTTGTGTGTGTATGTGTGTGAATTGCCACACCTTTTTCCCAAGTGGCCGAACCAATTTTATTAATTGATTGATTGATTGATTGATTGCCAAGTGGCTGAATCATTTTAATTCCTACTAGCAATGCATGTTCATCTTCACCTAAAAAAATTTAGGGAGAGGGGTACCGGACTGGGTCAGTTGGTAGAACACGCAACTCTTGATCTCGGGCTTTTAAGTTTGAGATCTGCACTTAAAAAAACAGTCTTAAAAAAATCAAATATAAAAATATAAAAATGAATTTGTACATCTGTGTGGTATCTTTTTAAATTTAAAGTTTTCCTAGAATTTATTTTTTACTTTTTAATTTTCCTAAAAAGTTAAAACTAAAGTTTTCCCTAAAGCTGATTTATGGACTTTGTTTTATTTTCTAATTCTTTAACATGAATTTTAGTAAGCTATTATGTTCCTGCTATTTTTTAAATGTGGTTAGTAGCTTATTAGTGAAAATGATGTATTCAAAACCATGAGTTTGGCTGTGCAGGATTTTTGGCACTTTCCATTTTTCTCATTTTTAATATCTAAAACATTTCTAATTATCTTGCATTTTCTGTGTGACTCAAATAACTTAGGAGTGCATTTTTATTTTCAAGTGGTGGTGGTAGTTGTATGTGAGGTTGTTTAAGGATTTTTTTAAAAAAAATTATTAAGTGGAAAAAACACAGAAATCCTTCAGCATGACACGGGCATAGGGACACCATCAGTGATGAGTCCTTTTTTCTCCCTTCCCTCTACAGCTCCGTTCTTGGCAGTCCTTCTTTTCTCCCCTTCTGGATTCTGTGTCCATAAACTGTTTGGGCCATCCTGAAATTTGTAGTTTTTATTCATACTATAATTTATAAGCCACAAGGATAGATTTCTCCGCATTTCCTTGCATTCATGTTCTCTGGAACTCAGAACCTTATTGATCTGAAGACTCAAGAAGATTTTACTTTCTTCTCTCCCTGGCTGCCACCTTTTAAAAATTCTGTGGTTGTTTATTCTTTTTTCTTCTGGAGCTAACACTACCTGTGATCTAGGATTTTGTCTTACATATCAAACTTTCTTTAATTTCTTATTCATCCTCCTGTCTATTCTGAGATGATATCAATAGCCTGTTCTTTACATTATTTAATTTACTGCTGTGTTATTTCTGTTTTACTGTCTACAATACTAATTTTAATTGTATTTTTAGTGTCATTGCAGTTTTTCCTGATTAGAGTCAATGGTCTTTTCATTTTTCTAAGTGTGTTTTGTTTTAGTTGTTGTTTTTTTTTTAATGTGTCCTTGAATTTCTTTCTTTTTTTAAAAAATATTTATTTATTTATTTGAGAGAGAGAGAGGGGGAGAGGGACCTCAGACATGTGGTCTCCTGGCCCTGGGTTAAACTAGCCCAGGCTTCTGCAATATGGCAACCTCCTGGCTCCACAGGGCAGCAAGAGGAGACAAGCAAAGTTAACCCAAGTAAGCCTCCTTCATCTGCTAAAGTCTCACTGGTTAAAGTTGAGAGTTTCCTAGGGAAAAGTTCTGCCAAAGGGCCCGCAGGGAGGGTGTGGAGTAATATGTGGTCATGTTTACAAACACCTTGTGTTTCATATTTTATTTCTTATAATAAATCGCTTTTAGAGACATGCTCATCCTTCGATTTATTAGGTTAATACTTCTGTGATCTTTTTATTTTTATTTATTTATTTTTTTAATAATGTATTTTTATGTGTGTGTGTGTGTGTGTGTGTGTGTGTTCCAAGATTCATTGTTTATGCCCCACATCCAGTGCTCCATGCAATACGTGCCCTCAATACCCACCACCAGGCTCACCTATCCCCCACCCCCTCCCTTCCAAAACCCTTAGTTTGTTTCTCAGGGTCCAAAGTCTCTCTTGATTCATCTCCCCCTCTGATTTACCCTAGTTCATATTTCCTTTCCTTCTCCCACTGTCTTCCATGTTTCTCCTTATGCTTCGTGATCTTCTTGAGTGTCCTTTTCATACTGGTTTTAGAAAGTTCGGTGATTTTTTTTTTTAATGAAGACAGTCTTTCCAAATGGAGTATTTAGCCCATTCTAACCTCCCTTTTTTGCCTTACCTTTGGAAGGCGCTATGTAACAGGCCTGAGGCACACTTTTCTCCTTCCCTCACTGCCTTCCAGTGGTTTCACTGTTCTTCGCCATGGGAGAGACACACACTTGGCTGCCATTTGTGACATCAGTTGAGCTTTCCTTGATATGAATACAGATCCCATAAGTCCTCTTTAAGTAGTTGCTTCTATCTCTGGTTTCAAAGATGATTTGGAATTTTGCCTTCTCTGTCTTCAGGCTGCTTTAATGGAGTATTACGTGTTAGCTGACGCATCGTTAAACTGAGGGTCTAAGAAAGCAATACCAGTTATGAGCTTTACCTTAAATAGATGACACTTTCCTATATTTCTTGCAGGTTTTGTGACGATTAAACGTGTTGATGCACAGGACTTGGGCTCGGGATCATGTCACCCATGTTCCTTCTCATCAAACGTGTTAGTGAGAAAATGCACAGGCGATGGTCGTCATGGCTTAAGTGCAGACTTTGGACTGTTGAGCAGGAGTTTCACAGAGATGCTGTTAAGGGCACAAGGACTGAGTGGGACCCCGGAAGGCCAGGTGGGTACCCCAGTTGGGCAGCATTGCCAAAGAAGGGAAGGACAGGTTTCCAGCTATCAGATGGGGAGTTGGGCAGATGACTTTTCGGGTTGCTGCTCAACTTGTGATTTTCTGCTTCTGTAAAAGAAAACATTGGGCAAATTATCCAGTGTTGTAGTCATTTCATAAATGACTAACTTTTTCCACTGAGAAGACATCATTCTGATTCAGTGAGTTGGAGTGAGACTGAGAATATGTTGTTAGAGATGTTGTGGATGACTCTGATGGAAGTGGGCTGCATCAGATAGGCGTGAGAGATGCTATCAGGCAGCTGGGATCTGAGCTGAGCCCGACCGCTCACTAGCTGTGTAACCAACCTGGGAAGTAATCAACCTCTAACGTCCAATGTGTGCTCAAGAAATACTTGTTGAGTCGATGAACTTATCTCTGTTGCCTTACCTTTAATACCAAGATCTTGAAAAACACCTGTCATAGGTACCATGGGTGTGAAATGGGGTAGGGAATAAAATCTACCTTGACATGTATTTGTGGCTCAGAGAAGGGTAACTCCTCTGTTCGCCCCCTGTTGATTTCAGGGGTATGTTCTTGTTGGGAGCAACCCATATTGGAGGGTTTCTGGCGTGAATCAGAGTCAAATTAACCCTTTGCCTCTTGAGATGGTCAAGGATGACCTTTGTTACACAGACACATTGACACCGTTTATTAGAGCCTCAATACAAAGAGAGACATCATAATCAGGCCATCACAACCAGCCCCAATGGTAAGTTGTTCAGTGTGAAGATGATTCTGGGTAGATCTGGGTATAGCAATGACGTCATTGCCCCCACTGCAGGTTGTATTTATTGCTTTTAGGCCAAGGTTTTATTTCTCTGTAAAACCATCATTTACTCAACAAATTAAGATTTATAAAATAACTGATTAGGCAGTTAAACTACTTCTACCATTAACAGTAACACATCCTGGAAATATGAGCAAGGGCCTGTTGGCGATAGTTGAAGATTAAGATAAAATTTTTACAACTGGCAATAGGAAAATATACAAAAGCATAAGCAAAGTCTATTACCTGGAGCTTTGCAGAGTTTAGGATATTTGGCAAATGTGAAGTATAAATATTTAAAAATGTCACTACGGCACAAAAGGCATCTGGGGGAGGCTCTATGGTGTTGTGAAAAGGAGGTTGATGTGTATAAAACTGCTCTATCCATGAATTTCCATTCCTCCTTTATTCATGATCCAGACATTTCTGTTCAGACATAATCATCTGCCACAAGATCAGGAAGGGAATTTATAGACTATCCAGTGCAAGGATGACAGAGGATAGGCACAGATGCCTCCGCTCCCCTAGTTTCTGCTCCTGGCAGACGTTGTGATCCAACTCATGGATCCTCGCAGTTGCATCTGGCTGGTCCCTGAACTTTGGAGCGTGGGACTCCTGGAAGTCATGGGCTGAGTCAAGTTGGAATGGACGTGCAAATGTGTGGCTACCCTCCAGTTAGATCACCATTGGTCACCCAGGTGTTAGTGGCAGATCCGGAGTCTAGGTCTTTATCTCCCCACTGGGAGTCACTGTCCTAAGCACATGAGTGTAGGGGTGGCAGAGGCCAGCGAAGGGGCCCTGACGTAGGAGCCCTCCCCCTGCCCCTCCAACGATGGCTCAGGATCCGTTCTGTGGCGTGGCTTCCAACAAATCACTTCACATTTCTGGGCCTATAAAGTTTCATGCCTATGAAGTTAGGGATAATTATCTATCTTCTAGGGCTTTTATGAGCATCAAAGGAAGAGATGGATGTGAATGTGTCTCCCACGTTTTGAATGTAAGGGAATTTATGCTGGTATAATAAAGTGTCACTTCCTAGAATCTCTGGGCAGCCTTTTTTCCAGGCATCTGAGGAATTATCCTTTTAAGTGCCAAATATTTTATTTTAAGCATTTTAGATGGAAGTTATTCTATAATGGGTTACACACTTTACTGATCTTTTAAGCAGAACACAATAAACAGAATTTGATCTTTTGGATGACTCACTGGCATTAAGAAAATTAACTTTCATAAGACAATTCCCGGGGACTCAGTGAGACATGCCAGAACACTGGTCCCCCACTGACTAGTGCTGAGCTCCTGTGGCTTTTGTGACTTCTTGTGTCCCCTCTTAATGAATTTGTTCAGCCTTCCCTTCTCAGCTGGCATTTCTCTCCCTTCTGATCCCACATCTCCCAGGAAGGAGTGTCTCTTTCCCCTTAATTGCTTTTTCTACCTTGCTGTGGATCAGTCAGATAATCAAATCTTGGAACAAATCAGATCATGGCCATAAAACCAATACTGTTGTTTTCTGGGCACTCACACACGCTGGATCTCCTCCTTGCAGCAACGAGGTGTGCAAGGCAAAATCTGGAAGTCACCCTGCCTCCCCTCTGTCTTCCACCATGCGGCCAATCCCGTTGGCCCTACGCTCAAGGCGTGTGTGGAATATGGCCACTTCTCACCATTCAGTTTCCGCTTGGTCCGAGCCATCACTGCCACCCACCTGGATGTCCACCTGGCCTCTCTGCCTCTGGGCTTACGTCCTTCAGCCTGGTCTCAACACAGCAGCCAGGGTGGTCTTGTAAGACATAAATCAGTTCCTGTTACTCCTTGGCTCCAACATGGGCAGCATTCCCCACCTTGCACCCAGAGCACCAGTCAAGGTCCTCTGCGTGGTTTCCTGAGCTTGGAAGTTCTGCCCTCATTACCTCTCTCCTGCTGTCCTCTGGCTCCATCAACAGTAGCCATGTTTGCCTTTTTTTTCCCTTTACTTCGGCATCATGCATCGCATTCAGACCTCAGGGCCTTTGCACTTGCTGTGTGCTCTGCTTGGGGAGCTGTCCCCCAGGCTTCCACATGGCTCCCTCACTCTCCCCTTCTTCAGGTTTCTGTTCAAAGGCCTCCCTTGACCACTCCCCTTAAAATTTTAGTTCCCTCCGCATTCCCTATTTACCCTCTATGTGTATTTTCCTCCGTGGCACTCACCATCTAACATGTAATATCTTATTGATATCTTTTGTTCGTCGCCTGTCCTCTAAAGCATTAGAATGTTGTCTGTGTTTTCCCTGCTGTATTCTTAGGTACCTAGAATGCCATGCTTGGGACATTTTAGGTGCTTAAGAAGTGTTCATTGAATCTTTGAAAGAATGAGTGTGATGAATACCCCTCAGTCAAGATGGAGGTAGGGCTTTGGAAGTAAAGTGAAGAAGCAGAGCTGAGATGTGGAGCTGGCACCTGTACACTTTAAAATACGTTAGCATTTTATTCAGAGGCATAATAAATGGGCTGTGGATCAGGTTTCCTCCCAGGAGTAAAATGAATGGGTGGTGACAGGAAGATTTGGTCAGATCTAGATTTCTGCTGCAAAGTTAGATTTTATTTCTCTTCTGATTTTTAGCATTCCAGGCAACTGAGGTTGTCAGATACAATCATTTTTCCATCCATCAATTTCTCCGACCAGTCGTTTCTCAGCAGATAATCACTGATCCCTCCTGTGTGCCAGCCAGTGTGGTCAGGGCCTGGTTGGTGTAGCCTGGGGCTCTGCATTTGCTTTTTTTAAAAATACTTTATTTACTTGACAGAGAGACGCACAGCTAGAGAGGGAATATAAACAGGGGAAGTGAAAGAGGGAGAAGCAGGGAGAAGCAGGTTTCCTGCTGAGCGGGAAGCCTGATACAGGGCTCCACCCAGGACTCTGGGATCATGACCTGAGCCTAAGGCAGATGCCTGAGCCATCCAGGCACCCCTCGGCATTTGCTCTAAAGCCATTCTTCTCTCTGTGCAGATGCTGATTGGAGAGTTCCCAGGGACTCAGTGCAATTGGGCTTCTTTCCCAACTGCATAGAAGAGTACAAATGCCCCTCTCCCTACCTTTTCCCAGGGAGGCAGGGCTTTTGGCCTGGCATCCAAGGTAGGAAGATGAGTCCCGGGGTAGGGGAGTCCCAGCATGTGAGGATCTTCTCATATGCATGGGCTTTTGGAGTCCCATAGGAAGATCTTTGTTGTTGGCACAAAGACTCAATGCCACTGAAGGTATTTGTGTGCGCTAAGCTGCAAAGAGAAGGGACTTGCCACATAGCCACTCCTGGAAGTGGCAAACCCTTTGGGACAACTTGTTCATTTGTTCATTCATGGGCCAATTGATTGATGCATCAAGCACTCATTAAGTGCTTGCTTAGTGCTGTATCTTTCCTAGCCAGGAGCATGGCTGTAGCAATAAATAAGGTACATTGTTCACACTCCAAGGATCTTGCTTCATGCATTCATTCATTTACTCATGCATTCATTCATGCAGCGGCTAAAGGCATAGTCTTTGGAGCCAGGTGGCCTGGATTAGAATCTCAGCTCTGTCACATTTTCTGTGGATGACCTCAGCAAATCATTTAACTTTGTGTGTTTTACCCATAGATGGAGATCATAATAGTGCCCAGCTCTTAGAGTTCTTATGAGGTCTGCCTACCACACAGTAAGTTCTGTTTCATTCAGGATATTTAATAATAAGATTGGGGCGCCAGGATGGCTCAGCCAGTTAAACATCTGACTCTTGATTTCAGCTCAGTTCATGATCTCGGGGTCGTGAGATTGAGCCCAGCATTGGGCTCTAGGCTGGGTGTGGAGCCTGCTAAAGATTCTCACTCTCCCTCTCCTCCTCCCCAATCCCCTCCTTTCTAAATTAAAATAAAATAAGAATATTTAATAAAATCTATCATGTACTAGTTCTATACTAAACATAGGAGGCACATTGGGGAATGCTACAGTTTGGGGCCCAGTTTTCATGAAGCTTCTAATCTAGTGAGGGAGACAGATGGCATTTGGATGATCATAGATCATGTAGGGAGATATGTGATCACATGTGCTGTAAGGACCACAGAAGACCAGTACAGGGTGCTGCTGTGAGGGAGGAAGAGGAGTCTTCCCTGGAGAACTGTTGTCACATACCTGCAGAGGGTAGAGGAGAACGTAACATGAGTAGATGCTTGGGAAATACCCCTTGAATGAACACAAAGTCCTTTGAGCTGAGATCTAAAGAATAGGACTTAAGGACACCTAGAGTAAAGGAGGGGAAGACGTGTCAAGACTGTGGGAGAGGGGAATTTGGCATCCTGCAGGTATGAGCTAGGGTGAAATGAGTGGAATGCAGAGACGACAGAGTGGGGCCAGATGATACTGGACAGGGAGGTTGGGCCAGAGTCTGGGCCAGAGCCTCGGCAGCTGTGGCCAAAGCTTTGATGCTTATTCTAGAAGCAATGGAAAACCACTGGCAGCTTTTAAGCAGGAGAATAACAGAATCAGGTCGATGTTTTTAAAAGATCACCCAGTGGGGGAGTGGAGGGAACCAAAATGCATGGAGAGGACTGTTGATAGGTATAGAAAGTGGAAGAGATTATGCTGAGTGAAATAAGCCAAGTAGAGAAAGTCAAGTATCGCATGGTTTCACTTACTTGTGGTGCTTAAGGGGTAATACAGAGGACAGTAGGAGAAGGAAACGAAATGGGAAGTAGGGTAATCCAGGGAGAGAAACGAAACAACAGAGACTTTGGACACAGAAACAAACTGAAGGACTTGGAGGGAGGGGTGTGGGAATATGGGAGAGCCTGGTGGTGGGTACTGAGGGCACCTATTGCATGGAGCACTGGGTGTGGGGCATAAACAATGAATCTTGGAACACTGAAAAAATAAAATAAAATAAAAAGTTGACTTTCACTATGTTATGCTGAAGAAACATTCCCCCAACATCTCAGTGGCTTGCATCTGCGAAGCTTTATGTGTCACTTGCATGGCATGTCCACTGTGGGTGTCTCTGACTCTTTTCCAGGGATTCTTTTTCAGTCCAGGACCTGGATTGAAGGCGAAGATTTGATGAGAGAGATATGGTTCTCGTGGCAGAGGGAGAAAACCTATGGTTGTCCACAGGAGGGTCCTTTAAGCTTCTGCTCAGAAACAACTTATTTGGTGGGTCACATGTGATTGGTCACATTTGGAAAGTCACATGGTTAAGTGTAATGTCAAGGGGATGGAAAACTCCATTCCTCCCATTGGAGGGATAGCAAGTCACATGTTTAAGCCTCTTATGGGAGAGGGAGTGGATAGTGATGGCAGGAGTCCATGCAAGTGATGATTGAGGGGATGGAATGAAGGTCTCTGCAAGGGAGGTTTGGGACATGAAGACAACAGAGCTTGGTACTGTGCTGGATACAGGGACGGGGGGAGGAAGAAGTGTCAAGAATGTGTCCCAGGTGTTCTGGATGAGTCATGTCTCACTCACATCCCTTGGCCCTGACCGTTTCAGAATGCTACCTCCAGCTCCCCCAACAGTGTGTCTGTACCGAATGGGAGGGGGGGGATTTGGAACCATAGGAGGCTGTGTTGCCCATGTAAGTGTGGCAGACTGGAGGTCCTGGGGAACTTACTTCTAGGGCAGTCCTCAACCAACGACTTCTGGGAGTTGATGTATAAATACTCACAATCCCTTGACCTGCAGGTGGGATAATTCTGAGCTATGTGTCCATGTTTTCCATGGGATTAAACTCCAGTCATTCACTCTCAGGGTTAAATTAATAACCCACCCTTTAGTAGTTGACTTTCTTCCCTGTATAATTGTCCTGATCCTACTCTTGTTCCTCAGATCATCGAGATAAGCTTCTCGCCCTTGAACCCCTGTCTTGGGGTTTGCTTCTGGGGATCCCCGAATGAAGACACCATGTACTGAGCCAGGGAACACCAGGAAAACCAGGCTTGGGGGAAGGTTGATATAAATATGTGTCTGGAGTGAAGAGGCTGCATCTCTGTAGGAGACGGGATTATGGGACTCTTTGGCATTTACAATGCAGTTAGCTCAGCATCTAATGGCAGGAGAGACACTGTTACAGACAGCCCTAAGAAAGTGAGAAATGTTGGCTTTGAAGGTAAGGACCAAGTGGGAGTACAGAGGAGACACATGGTCTCTGCCAGGGGAGGCTGGAGGATGGGACCAAGGAAAACTCCCAAATGGTGGCTGCTGGTCAGGAGAAGGGGATTGGAGGAGCGTTCCAGACCCACGGCTGGGGGGAGAGTGGAGGAAACATGTGTGGAATCTCACGTTGTGTGTGAGGTGAAAGAATGGAATATTTCATCTGTAAAAGATCTTAAATGAGCTAGAGGAGGAATACACAAGGTATCAAAGCATAAGGTTACATTTTCAGCAGGAAAACCAGATAATGGCATCCATCGTCTTAGTACACATAAGCACGTCCCAGAGGGCAGGCTGATGTCCCTGACGCACCTTGTGGGGGAACACGCGCAGCTAGTGGAGACACCCCTCGCTGGCTTCTTCTGGGCAGATTCAGGGCAGGGAGACCAAAGGGAGTAATGAGCACAAGGACTAAAGGCTTCATGTGGGCCAGCCTCCCTTTTGGGGACTTTATATCCATGACCTGATTCTTACTACCATCGGAAAAATGGGGTCACTACGTTTTTGTTCCCATTTTACAGCCAGGGAAAGTGAGGCACAGACTAAAGGAATGTGACCAAGGTCACACAGTTTGCTTGCGGTGGGGGTGAGGGACAGGGAGGGTGGGCGCCGCTCACCCCTACAGCCTGACTGTCCACTACGGTTGCTGAATTTACTGGTTGGCTTCTCTGAGGCTGTGGAAGGAGCCCAGACCCTGTGTCGGGCCCACCATGCTTCTGCAGTTTTCTAACATCGTAAAATTTGTGAAGGGACTTAACCTTGTTGATCCCAGTTCCCCATTTCAAAGGGGTATTAGTGCCTGCCCGGCAGGGTGCCGAGTGAGGCAAATGGGGTAATAAGGACAGGGCCTCCAGCCCAGGAAGGTGTTAAATAAATATTAGCTGCAGTGAAATGAGGGGTCATAGCATATTGCTTTTTCTTCAACTCCACTTAAAAAAATATGAACTGTGAGAATTTTTATTATTTTTTTAAATAAGACTGTTAAGCCCATTAATGGCCCATGAAATGATATTTTCTTATGGGAACTACCATATATAAGTGGCATTAAGTGGAAGCTTCGTGGGTGATTATACAAAAGACTCGAATTAGCAAGAGCTATGTCGAAGAAACCATCCAGAGGAGGAGGGCTGTGGAATGAATCACAGTGCTTCCGTGCAAAGGAAACAAATGTGCCAAATGTTGACGGTGATAATCACTGTTCTCCCGGAAGAATGATAGCAGGTGATATTTATTTCAATTTTTATTTCTGAAAACATATTATGAATGCATTAATTTATCACAGCCAGAAAAATCTTAAAAAGGGTGGAAAACAAAGAGCAGAGTAGTCTTGGAAAACTCTTTGGATTACACAGAAACCACACTACCAGGGGGTCCTCCTAGTTTGGCCTAATTAACTGATGACTGGACAGATATGGAGAACTCAGATGTCGGCAGTCAAGGCTCTTTGCTGTTCTGACTGTGAGTCAGGACTAGCTAGGTAGGACTAGCAAGTCCTGCAGAGATGGTAATATCATGTCCCCGAGGAAGGGAGGCAGCTTTAGTAGGGACCAAGCTTTCAGGCAGGCTCTTGGGGTGCACCGTCCTGCCTTGCTGCCAGAGGTCCCAACCTGAAGGAGCATGGCAGCATCCTCGTCTGAGAAGGTTGGGTCTGATGGTCAGAGCAAGGGTAGAAGGTTGAGGTTGATGGGCAGTGGTGAAGGAAGTGGAGGTCCTTCAGTAAGACCCGGGGTGTAGAGACCAGGGTGGAATCTCAGAGGGGAGGTGGCTGGCCGGGCCTGTTTGGTATAATAAAAATATATATATTTGGTTTTTGTCCCAGGTTCATGGCACAGATCTCCTAACACTCTTAGAATTGCCTGAGTGATGGGACTGTCTTTCGTTATTAATAATGCACCTCTTTTGACCACACCTAAGTTTATGCTAATGAGATGACACTTGGGGGTCCCTGGATACCTTCAAGGTGAGGGCTGGTTGCTGGAAAAACCAACTCTGTGAGTAAAGGGTTAGAACTTTCAACTTTGCCCCCAGACTCTGGGGAAGAGTGAGGGGCCAAAAATTGAGTTCAGTCACTAATAGCCAATAATTTTATCTACCGTACCTGCATAATGAAAAACCTTTTGACAAAAATCTCTACACGATGGGTTTTGGGGACCTTTGGATCGGTGAACACATTGATGCACTGGGAGGTAGTAAGAGGAACACGGAAACTCCGCACCTCCCCCGTCCCCGCACCACCAATCCCTTGTTCTTCTCATTTCTTCCATTTGGCTATTGCTGACTTGTATTTTTATAGTAAACCAGTAAACACAAATGGGCGCCTGAGTGACTCAGTCATTGGACGTCTGCCTTTGGCTCGGGTCATGACTCTGGGGTCCTGGGATCAAGCCCCGCATTGGGATCCTTGCTTGGCAGGAAGCCTGCTTCTCCCTCTCTCACTCCCCCTGCTTGTGCTCCCTCTCTAGATGTGTTTCTCTCTGTCAAATAAATAAATAAAATCTTTAGAAAAAAATCCTAGTGAATTATCACACCCAAAGGAGGGCTTTGTGGGAAGCCCCCAGATTCATAGTCACTTTGGCATAGGTATGGCTGGGTGGCCTGGGGTCCCCTCTGTGGCTAGTGTCTGAGTGAGTGCAGTCTTGGGGGACTGAGTCCGTCATCTGTGGGGTCTGTGCTCACTCTGGGCAGGGAGTGTCAGAACTGAGTTGAATTGTTGGACTCCCAGTGGATGGCAGAGAATTGGAGAATTGGTTTTTAGACAAACATATTTAGAGTCAGGACAAAAACCACACAGCCTGCCCTAAATGCGTTGACTAGTAGGCCCATGTGGGAATCTCAGGGTGCAGAAGGAACCAAACCCGGAGCCCAGGGGCAGAACCGGGGCCGACAGACTCTCCAGGGGGAAACTGGTGGGAAAAGAAACAAAGAATCACTCTTGGGAAACCAGACTTCGGTCCTACAGCTGAGCTGGCGACGGGATTGAAACCCCACATTAGGGGACATGTGCTCTGTGCAGGACCCTCGATGGCCCCATTTTCCATTAGTATCTCGTTCTCTTCCAGCCCTACAGAGAATGGGTATAGAGCTTATGTATCTATTTTTTTCTGGACTCTTACTGATTCCTACTTCTATTTTCACTGATTTGAATATCTCCTAGTTTCTAGAACTCCTCGAGAATCTTCGTACCTCCTGGCCTTTGGGGGTGTGTGTGTGACTCTGTTTGTGTGTGCGTGAGTGCGCGTGTGTGTGCATGCACATGGGCAGGGGAAGGGGGACATATTTATATCTCTGGTCTCTCTCCTGTGGGTCTTTCTCTCCTAGACCACTTAGTCTTTGATTACTTAACGGTATGAGTGTAACCGGGTGTGATAATTATCTCCATTTTGGCTGAGAAGGCAAAGGCTAATGCGTTTGTTGCCAAGAACATCCCCGCCGGGAGTGGGGCATCGGGTCACTAATGCAGGGCTCACTAAGAGGCTGGAATCTGCTCCGTTACCCTTGGAAACCATGTATTCCAGCTTCTAGAGATATAGCAATTGAGGGTCGGGAGAGGGTTTCCCTGGAGGGAAGGGTGAAGCCTCTGCACCCCCTGCTCTGACGCTTTTTCACCCCTGCACTTGGTCCTTACCTCAGGCTGAGTTGGAAGAGCTTCACAGAAATGATTCGGGGGCTGGCCTGGTGTGCCTGTGACACCCTGAGCCCAGGAATCCCAAGGCCTGGTGTGTGTGTCTGGTCTAGAGCGAGTGGCCCACCTGGAGACAGGGCCAGAAGGGTGGCTATGATGGTCGGGAGCTGCCTCTTACCCTCAGATGGGGGAAGGATGTGAGAGTGTTCCTGCAGGGTCACCTGGGGGATCCCTCCCAGAGGGCCAGGAAGAGCTCAGTAGAGAGCCTGGGGGGACCAAAATACCAGGGCCCAGGTTGGAAGCAGCCAAAGGGGCTCTAGTCCAAGATCTTCATTGGGGCGGGGATTTCCAGAGCCCTCCCTAGTTGTGCCCAGAAGAGAAATAGCCTCTCCTGGGCATCTCTGCATCCAGAGAGAACTGATTCCATCTGTATTGTCCCTGCGACATGGAACCCTTTGCCCCTAGTCTCTGTCCTGGCCTTTCCTCTGAGTCCACAAGAGGTACTAGGGAATTGGGGAGTGGTGGGGGATGGAAGAACATCTACCTGAGCCCACCCTGCCACCACAGGCCTGGTTTGTGGCCAGGGGAGAGTGTGCTCTAGGACTCCGCTGGGGTTGTGACCATGACCCTGGATGGGCTGATGTAGTGAGAAATGGGACTGTGGCTCTGACGAAGCCCTCGAAGGGCATTTGACTGTCCCACAGGGACCACCACAGGGACCACAGTGACTGGTGATCTGGAATCTGCCTGAGACCCATCCATAGGTGGGGAGAGAGGACCCACAGCAGGCAAAGGAGAAGAACCGAGTCCTTGTTAGCTCGCAGCCTGTCATCCCCCCTGTTCGGCGAGGTGGTTACCTACAAGCACTTCTCTGTGTGAGAAACTGTAACTCGGAGAGAAAGCTGGAGTCTCCCTGACCAGCCCGGTAGGCTTGGCCCCTCCCTGTTCCGGCCACTCGACCTGTGTTCTTCCTAAAGGTGTCTTAGGAGATGTGATTTTATGTATATAAATCTCTCTTTTATTCTCACTTTCTTGTTTCTCTGCATCTATGTCTTTCTCCACATACACATAAAATACGAGTTATTAAAAATATAGCATATTATTATATATAACTATAGTAACACATTATTATCATATATGACATGTAGTAATAATAACCTCGCCAGTCCCTGAGTCCTATTAGTTTACCTCCTTTATAGCTCTTAGCCCCAGCAGCTTCTCTCTGTCCCTCATCATCCTTGTTGTCCGGGCCAAGAGCTTCTCTAGCATATTGACTCAGATTCCTGTTGGCCATGCAGGCGGCCGGTGGGACGGGCTCCACCTCCAAGTGGGAGCTCTGTGTCTCGAGGAGGGTGTGCAAATGAGTAAGTTTATTGCCATTTCTATACTGTGGTACTCCAATGATTTTAGCAACCACAAAGACATTTTTAAAATCTCAATCTGTTTGACTCCACTCTCTCTCTCAGGGAAAGCATTCCTGCTAAAGATTCCTAGAGCCTCATGCAATTCATGCCCCTGATACCCATCACCAGCACGATTGCTTGGAGCACTGGGTGTGGGGCATCAACAATGAAATTTGAACACTGAAAAAATAAAAAAGAATCATTAAAAGTTAAAAAAAAAAGATTCCTACAGCCCCAACATCATAGAGCTTAGAAAATGGGATCAGGATTCAGCAGGGAGGGAAGCTTAGCCCCAAATCAAGCAGCTTGAATCTGGCCCAAATCCATGCTGTCCACCACTGATAGCCAGAGGGAGCACTGCCCCGTCTGTGGAGACAATGAGCACCCTCCACCTCTCACCTTCTGTGGCCAGCTGGAACCTGAAGGCCACCAGCTGGAGCAGGGGGGAGTCTTCCTGTCGCCCCAGGGATGGCTTCTCTCCGTGCCCATCTCCATGGGTCCGAGGAGGGCATTACACTCATCATTATTTCACTGGGAGCGAATCTGATGGAAAATGGGCTGGTGGCTTTGCTGCAGCACGGGAGAAAATCATTAAGATGGCTTAAGTGGGCCTTCCAGGGCAGTGAAATTTGACACTGAGCTCCCTGCTGGTAATGATGACCTGAAAATGAAGCTGTGACAGCTGATCTGTGGCCATCTGAAGAAGGGCTTCTCTGCATCCGAGCATTCAGCCTGTCATTATCCAGTTGTTAAAGTTCACATTACTGAGATCCCCCCTCCCCTTTTTTCATTCTGGGCTTAGAGCTTGTGTTGTGATGTTCCAAGTCAGTTAATTTAAATATCTCCACTAGACGCTTCCTGTAAGCCCAAGAGGTCCGGGGATTTATCCTTGGGAATGTCAGGGGAGCAGAGGAAGAGCTAGTACTCCTTGGTGGGGTCTGATAAGGGCTGATAAGGGCTGGTTAACTATTTACTCCCTGCACCTGCCTGCAAATGCGACCCCGTCCTTCTGCCCATTCTGCTGACAGCCAGGAGTTACCATTTGCCCCGGATAGAGCAGCTCGTTCAGGGCCCATTAGCTGCGGCTCCAGAGTCCCTCCTTCCACGCTG
The DNA here is from genome assembly GCA_004023965.1 of Spilogale gracilis. NCBI lineage: Eukaryota > Metazoa > Chordata > Mammalia > Carnivora > Mephitidae > Spilogale > Spilogale gracilis. The sequence continues at coordinate 24,957 of PITA01003608.1, forward strand.
ACACCATTCACGTCCTTCAGGAGGGAACTGGAGCTTGTGGTGAGACCCAGGGCAGAGGTTGGCAGCCAGCTGAGCAGAGACCCTGGGGTTGAAGCCTGGAAAGTCAATGTTTTAGCTCCGGCATTAACTGGCTGGGTGACCTTGGGTGGTTTTGAGACCTAGCTTCCTCGTATTCAAGATGCACCTTCATTCCTTTTACAAACATATCTGGAGTCCCTGGGATGTGCCAGGCATTCTTCTGGGCTCTGGGCATTTAGTGGTGAACAGGCCGGCGCAATCCTGTCCTCATGGAACAGTGTGGTTGATGGGGGGAGCTGAAGGGCAAGCAGAAGCAAGAAACAGGGTCATTTCAGGGAAGAATCTAAACAGGGCAGATGGTAAAAAGTGTCCTATGGGAGGAGGTATGTCCTTGGATCATTGGTTGGTGAGGACCTGTCTCGAAGTTACCATTGGAACAGAGGTGGGAATGAGAATAAGGGCTGAGCCCCAGCAAAACTGGTGAAACAGACATGTGCTAGTTTCTTGGGGCTGCTGGAAAAATTATAACCTTGTGGTTTAAAATAGCACAGCTTTACTGTCTTAACAATTCTGGGTGCCAGAAGTCTAAAATCAGTTTCTTTGGGTTCAAGTCAAGGTTTTCGGCAGAGCTCTGCTCCCTCTAGAATCCTGGAGGGTCTTTTTCTCTGCTTTTCTTGGCTTCTGAGCTGCATTCCTCAGCTCCCAGCTGCTTCCTCCCTCTTCAGAGCATCTTCAGATCTTTCTTGGCCTCTGTCGTGTTTCGCAGTCTCCTCCCTGTGTGTTGGCTTTCCCTGCTCCCCTCCTATACTTACCAACACATGTAGGGCCCACTGGGATAATACAGAATAATCTCCCTGTTGCACAATCTTTCTCATATTTATAGAGTTCCTCTTGCCATTTAATATCCATAGGTTCCAGGGATTGGAGTTTGGATATCTTTGGGGGTCACTCTTCAGCCCCCTACAAAGGCCTTCCATAAGGAGAGAAGAGCCCACCAAAATCTCTGACAGTAATCTGTGCCCCACAGTTGGCTGTGGTGAGGAGGATACGAGGTGGTTTTGTAACAAGCTAGAGGGTTGTTGGTTATATAGTGAGTGCCCCAAAATGTTAGATCTCCTAATGCTTACTGGGTGGGGTCTCTGAGGGCAGAGGGGGTTACATCAGCTGCTGAGATAGGGTGGGAAGGCTGTGGGTTGGAAGAAAGAGGTGTCTGGAGGTCCCGCGTCGTGGCACTGTGTGTGTGGGTTGTGCAGGGAGCCCCAGCAAGACTTGGAGATGTTTGCATCTGTTCCCAGCCTTCATCGGGTGGTGGTCCCGCAGGAGCGTGGCCTGCCCGCCAGCGTCCCGGGGATGGGGAGGTGCCCCCCGGGAAAGGAGCAAAGGAAGCTTGGCCGTCAGGTGCCAAGTGGATGGGAATAGGCCTGGCCAGAAACAGAGAGGATGTGCTTTGCTTAACTTTGCCTGGGTTGCTCGGGCAAGGAGATGGCTACCCTCGTAGGTGAGGCTAGGGCGGGCAGGGGTCTGGGTAAGCTGAAAGATTCCCTTTGTGTGTCTGTCTGTGTTTTACAGGGGGGACTGGGGAGGTCCTGGAGAGGAAAGAGCTGTGTGGGGGCTCCAAACCCAGGTCTCTCCATTCCGGGGAGAGGTCTCCCCTTGAGCCCGCTCAGGCAGGACGAGTGAGACAGGACCTGAAAAGGCAGCCACAGGAAGGGGTCATTGAGGGGCCACGGACCCAGGGACATGCCCCCTGAGAAGGCAGAGGCCTGGTGAATTCAGACAGGTGAATTCTGACTCAGGGAGGCAGATCCCTGGAGAGGTGAGCTTGGGCAGTGCTTCCTTTGAAAAAATAATCATGAACACGGGAGGTTCTGTGTGAATTGCATCCTGCACTCTGAGGGAGGGCAGCAGCAGTGAGGCTTTAGCTGCAGTCTTGATTTTCCAAGCTCTGGGGGTAGGGGGGCTGGAACTAGATAACACAGTGACTTCTGGGGAGATGGCAAGGCACACAGAATTAGGGGCACAGCACTAGAATCATGGACTCGAATTTGGATCCTGGCTCTGTTCCTGTTAGCTGTGCGACTGTGGGAGAGCCCTGTAACTTCTTGGAGCCTCAGTTTTACCCTATGTGGAGGCTATACTTCTTCGTGGATAGCTGTAAGGACTGAAGGAGATAATGCACATACTGCACTTGGGATGTTCATTCGGGATGTATGTGCCTTCATTTTCTAGTGCTGCTATGTGAATCACCATAAACGGGGTGACATAAAAGGGAAAAAAACGTATTCTGGCACAGTCCCCGAGGCTGGCAGACCGAAATCAAGGTGTCGGTGGAGTCACGTTCCCTCTGGAGGATATGGGGAAGAATCCTTCTTGCCTCTTCCTTGTTCCTAGGGCTACTGATGCTTTTGGTGTGTCTTAGCTTGTTTCTGCTCACCTAGGTCCTTACTCCATCCTCCTATGACCTCTGTGTGTTCCAAATCTGTCTCTTCTCTTATAACGACATCACCCTCCTCTAGTATGACTCCACTTGATTGCATCTGCAAAGACCCTTTTTCCCAAGAAGGTCACATGCACAAGAACCAGGGGTTAGGATGTCAGCATATGGCTTGGTGGGATACCCTTCCACCCACAACAGTATGCTGTGAATAAAAGGAGTCATTACTATTATAACGCGATTTCCCACCTGAGCTGAAAGTACCAACTTTCCCAGAGGAGAATACTATAATCCCATACTAAATTCATAGGAAAACGCAGCCCATTTGTTCCTTCTATGTCAATTGCACAGTTCAGGCTGAATTCAACTGAAAAGATCCCCCACCAACCATGCATAATACAGAGCATTTGTGAAATGTTGGGGTGATTCAGTGAATTCTGGGAGGGAATGGGCTCAGGTCAGAGTGTTGGAAGCTCCCTGTTGACAACACAGGTTCATATGAACGTTTCTGTATGCAGCCGACTCTCAACCCCATTCCCCATTCTGAAGCACCTGGACCTTTAATTACCTCAATTTGAGAACCCCTCTCCGAGTGCCCGCCAATAGAACAACAGGAACAAATGTCTCTTAGGCAAAGATTTCTCACTCCTGACACTATTGACATCTTGGACTCGATAATTCCTTCTCGTGGGGCTTTGTCCTTGGCACTGTAATAGGGTCTCAGCACCCCTGGCCTCTACCCACCAGATGCCACCAGCACTCTCCAGTGGGGACAACAAAGATTGCCTTCGGACATTGCCAAATATTCCCTGGCTTGCAAAATCAGTCTCAGCAGAGAACCAGTGGGTCAGAGGAAGCAAACGAGCCAATGGGAGATGATAGGAATGTGTGGATGCTGTCGGGGGAGGGGTAGGCAGGAAGGTATTACGGATGCTGTTTGGCTGGCCTCCCAACTGAATGTTGCTCTGTGAGGATAGACGCATTCAGACCCACTAGGTTCGATAGCATTTGTTGGGAAGAACTTGAGTTCATGACACGTTTCAGAAATCATTTTTGTCCATTCCTCCCACCTTTGATGCAATAAACATTCACTGGGGATCAGCTGTGTGGTAGGTAGTCTACCCCGTACCTGCAGGGGTCTGGAGGTACCATAGCTCTGGGTGTCACTTACATGGGTGTACCAAGTCATATAGCACAAGACTTTGATACCCAGGAACTGTCCCCCCAAAGAATGAAGAAGGAGAGACCAAAGTGTCCCCTTAAAAGCTGTGTGTGGGGATGCATTGAATACAGCTAAAGGTGTAGACACAAGACAAGAAATCTTGTGGAGGAGGCATTATGGGCTCTCGTTGATGGGGCAGGGGGAGCAGGGACATTTTCATAGGTGATATACCATTAAGGAAGGTTTAAAAAGGGATAAGCCAGGTGGTGGGAGAGCGGAGAAATTCTAAGCTAAGGGAACAGTCAGTGGAAAGATAAGGAAGCCTGATTCCTCATGGTCTGTTAACAGATCCATCAGAAAAATGAAGTACATGATCACCAGAAGCTACAAACCAGTGGACATAGGCTTCATTCAAGCCACAGGTGTGTTCTTTTTGATCTGAAGAATTCATTCATTCATTCATTCATTCATTCATTCAACTAATTAGTTTTACTTGTTGGCATTTAAAAATCTGGAGACCTTATATAAAAATTAATTTTTTGATTTCTTTTAAAGAAATGAAAGATCTGGTTAATGAGAAGTGGTATTAATCAAGGATGCTGCTTCTAGGCTAGTAATATTCAATTTATTGTAGGGTCACATTTGTAAATGGGTATGACCTTTTCATGACCCTGGAGGAAACTTGGATATGGGCTCTAGTTGGTAGAACAGGAGGTATGATCCCTGGGGGATGGGAAAAATATCAGTCTCTTTGGGTTTGATGTAGACCCTTTGATATAGACTCTTAAGGCAAGGCTTTGACTGCAAGTGATTTATTTGGGAGGTAATCCCAGTTCCTGTAGGGAGACAAGAACTGAGAGGTGGAAGGGGAGGAAGGCAGTATAGCAGGCAGTATCACTACATGTTGCTGCTGTGCACAGCTGGGGACCCCTGGGGACCCCTGGGAGGTAGCATAGTGTCCTATTGAAGAAGTGAGGAAACTGGGGCATTTCTGTCCCCACTTCCATCCATTAGGACCTGAGCTCCCACTGGTTTCAACTCCCCTGCTCACCTCTGTGAGCAGACTCACAGAGGGCCAAAGAAGGTTGGCAGTGTCTACTGTTGTGTTGTTTAATGTCCAGCGCGAGGGGCTCCTGCAACGAAGTCTGGACATGGTTTTACTGGAAGCGTTAGAAAAACATCCCAGAGCAGTGTTGCTTGTCGCTATCTGCCCCATGCATGCTGGCAAACCGAACCGACGGGGGACCGGCGAATCCCGTCACAGTCAGAGCTGTGACAAGTCGGTAGGGCTTGGGAAGAAGGAAACTGAAAGAGACTCCGTCTTCCCGGGGAAGCGATTTACATGTGGAAGATCAGAATTCCTGGCAGATATCTTAGTCTAGATGGAGCTCTGGGCGGCCATTCCCCTGTGGAGAGGCTCAGAAGGTGCAGGGAAGGTTGACAAAAAAGGAGAAGCTAGTGAAATGGCAGAGGGAACCGTGAAAGGTAAACAGAACGTTGCTAACAGTCAAGGGGAGGCTACTGGAGCATCACAGATGCAATGAGTAATGAACACCACTTAGAAAAATTCAGTTTGTGAGAAGAACCACGAGGGGTCCATAACGAGGGAATAGTGTGCTAAGGGGTGGTCGAGACGCAACCATGTTTCCAAAGTTCATACAGTCCCAGTGAGCCATGCCACACAGTTCTGGCTAATATTCAGTCTATAAAATACAGAGGCAGGGTTTTGTCCCTCGGCTTTATTGAGATATAAGTGACAAATAAAAGTTGTGTATATTGAAGGTATACAACAAAATTACTTGGTATATTCTTTTGTTGTTTTTTAGTAAGGAGAATGATGTTTATACCTCCAGCTAGTGTTTTGATCACTTGCCATGTTCTTTATAACTTCTGGTTGCTTGGTCTCCACAAGTGTGGGGCTCTGTCTGGGAGAGAGGTTGGCCCTCCCTTAGGATGTCACGTCAGTCTTGTATTGGGTTGTGCGAAGCCCAATGAAGTTTCAGGTGCATCCAGCTGGTAAAACTACACCCGGGCCACTCAGTAGTCTGGAAACATGAGAGGACAGGGAAGTCCTTGAGACAAGGATAAAGCGGTGGATGGAGTTATTGACAGTGGGCCCCGGCATGGGCACACTGGGGCCCTCATCCCACATGGCCAGTTGTGGCTGATGCCTGTAGAAGGACATTTGTTCTCTGGTCCCTCGCAGCCCATGAGGTCCAGCTTTATTTGTTTTTTTTGTGTGTGTGTGGTTGGTTTTGTACTTATAAGCATGTGGGTCTGTGACCCTGATTTCGTGTGTGTGTGTGTGTGTGTGTGTGTGTGTGTGTGCGTGCACATGCATATGTGCTCATGAATAAATAATTGTATGCATTTTAGATCTTTCAGTAACATAAATACATTAAACTTTTATGGATTAACTAATTCCAGGAGCTGATCTATTGAAATGAGATTTGATTCAGCCCTATGCAAGAATCAACTTGGTCAAGGAGCATGAAATATAAAAGCGATAATCGTGCTTTACCGGCTTTTCATGATATGCCGAAGGTAGAAGATGTGGTAATCAGAGTGGCTAATATGATTGATTCTGAAATGTAGTTTCAGAAGGAACATCTTGGTGCTTTGCTGACCCAGACTATGGAGGAAAGGCCTCACTTGACAAGAGAACTCTGAAGTCCTCCAATATGCTTGGAGGTCCCCTTAGAGAAAATTACTGACCCCATGGCTTTCTCTGGGGTCTTTTGCTTCTTTGCCTGAACTAGCAGGTTCTGTGCAGCCATGTTTAGGAAGCCTGATAGGGTGAGGGAGTAGGTGTGGCTTATGGTCCACTGGGGAGTGGAAACATGGGGTGACTTAATTTATGCATTTGTCTTTGTAATAGAGAGGAACAGAACGTGGATTCTCTTTCTCTTTCAAACTTTTGACCGAGTTGGTCTTTTGAGGACTTTTCCAGATGGCATGCTTGCAGCAGCCAATGACAGAAATGCTCACTATAGGGAAATCTTAGCTTCTCTGTTGCTGGGATCAAGTTAGAAGAGTGAAAACGGTGTGGGTCTTGCGGGTCAAGCCGGAGGGGAATGGAATCTAGTTGCACCTTGTGCAAGTTATTCATACCCTCTGTGCCCCCACTTCTTCGTTTTCACAGTGAGAGCGTCAGTCCTGCCCCAGAGTTTATCGAGAATGGTTGTGTAAGAAGTTAACAGAGGGAAAGCAGCAGGTGTGTAGCAGGTGGTGAATTCTAGTCCAAAATCCTTCTGACCTGCCAGTCTGAAGTCTTCATTTGCCTCATTTTTTTTTCACATGCAGCAAATGTCTCTTTAGAACTCTCCACTTGCTCAGTACTCTTGTCGTAGGGACTGCGAGTTTGAAGATGAACCATCATGATGGTTCTAGAGCCTCCATGAAGGTCCAGAATGAGCATGATCACACACACCGCATAAGGGTGAGAACATGGTGCTCAGAGAGTTCTGCTTAAGGGCAGGAGGGAGTGCGAGGTTGGCACAGGGGGACAGTCTGTATTGAGCCCCGAAGGAGGACCACACATCGGCTGAGTGGACAGGGTGGGCGAGGACACTCCAGGCAGGGCTAATGTAGGCACCAAGTCCCAGATGTAACCCCCGCTGGCCTTGCTTTCTGTTCAGGTGGTGGGGAAGGAGCCAGCTGACTGCCTCCTTGTTTGAGTACTGATTGTTTTTTTGTGTTTCTGTTGTGCCTCAGGATCCCAGAAACGTGGGTATTAGTTGGCCTTTGATACCAAGAATCTTCAAGTGTTCATCAGAATGTTCACCCCAAGTCACCTGTGATCCTAAGCAGAGCCGCACCTTGTGAAGTAGATTCTGTGACCTGAGTTACAAATGCCCTTCTATAGCCTGAGACCAGGTGTTGAGTTTTTGTTTGTTTGTTTGTTTGTTTTTAAAGGTGCTCATCTTGCTCTTTTTATTTTATCTGTAACCTCTAAGGTGTAGCAGGTTGTACAAGTTCCCAGATCGGGACAGCGACCTGACAAGCAGGGGGCTGGGCAGGGACCACAGGGTGCCTAGTAGTCGCTGGAAAGGTGGGCAGGGCAGTTAACCTGGCTGCCCTGGGTGCTAAGTTTTCATATTTATCATTGAAATTGAGATTTAATTGACATATAACACTGTATTCATTTTAGGTATATAACACAGTGATTCAGTATGTGTACGTGGTAGAAACACTAAGTTTAGTTAATGGTGCTATATTGTGTATTTGAAAGTTGCCCAGAGAACAGATCTTAAAAGTTCTCAGTATAAGAAAAATAAGTCTGTAGCAGGCTGCTAGGTTTTTAGACCTTGTATGATCTGTTCCCTTCTTACCTCTGTGGTCTCCTTCCTGCCCCCTGTTTTTTAAATTTAAATTCAGTTAATTAACCTATAGTGTATTATTACTTTCAGAGGTACAGTTCAGGGATTCATCAGTTGCATATAACACCCAGTGCTCATTCCATCATGTGCCCCCCCAATGTCCATCACCCAGTTATCCCATTCCTCCCACCTTCCTCCCCTTCAGCAACCCTCTGTTTGTTTCCTATGTTTAATAGTCTCTTATGGTTTGTCTTCCTCTCTGATTTCATTTTGTTTTATTTTTCCTTCCCTTTCCCTGTGCTCCTCTGTTTTGTTCTTAAATTCCACATATGAGTGAAATCAAATGATAATTGTTTTTCTCTGTTTGACTTATTTCAGTTAGGATTATCCCCTCTAGTTCCATCAACGTTGATGCAAAATGGTGGATATTCGTCCTTTCTGATGGCTGAGTAATATTCCATTGTATATATGGACCACATGTTCTTTATCCATTCATCTGTTGAAGGGCATCTCAGGTCTTTCCACAGTTTGACTATGGTGAACATTAAGGCTGTGAACACTGGGGTGCATATACCCCTTGTTTTCATTACATCTGTATCTTTGGGGTAAATACCCAGTAGTGCCATTCGAGGGTCATAGGGTAATTCTGTTTTTAACTTCTTGAGGAACCTCCATACTGTTTTCCAGAGTGGCAGCACCAGCTTGCATTCCCAGCAGTGTAAGAGGGTTCCCCTTTCTCAGCATCCTCGCCAACATCTGTCGTTTCCTGTTAATTTTAGCCATTCTGACGTGATCTCCTTTTTTAATGTTTTGCTTCTCATACTCTCCAGGCCAGGCTGATGGAAACATGGAAACTGCCACGCTCTTACCCTGGCCTGTGTTGGAGATACACAGCTTCTCCCTCCTGTCTGGCCAGCTTGTGTCCCTTGTTTGGGCTCAGTTTCAGTTCCCCACATCACTGGTGCCTGGGTTGGATGCCCTCCTACATGTGTCCATGACAGCATGACTCTCCCAGCCTGTAGCTCCCATACTGGATATTATGGTGTTCCCAAATGCTTCAGTCCCTGACTCAGCTGGGAGCTCCCTAAGAGCAGTGGTGATGCCTCCTCTGGGCTGTATCTCCTATGCCCAGCACAGGGCCAAGAATACAGCTGGTGCTCAATATCTACTTAGCAGTCACATGGATGTGCACATGTGTGACAGCACCCCCTGGCTTACACCTTCAGGCGCAGAATCACAAGGATTACTTCTGGACCTTATTTATGGCCAGGCACTTGACAGATCTGGCCTTTCACTGTGTCCAGAGGAGCTGGCCTCTGCAAACAATCAGACGCTTATTCCAGAAAACTCCAATGGGGCGGGGCAGGGGGCAAAGTCTGAGGGATGTTGAGTCTTCAGTTCACAGAGCTTCTTTAGAAATGTTGAGGGCTGTTACTCATTTCTAATAAGAAAATAGTCAAGATTTTTTTTATTACATTATTTTATTTTTTCAGTGTTCCAAGATTCATTGTTTATGCCCCACACCCAGTGCTACATGCAATATGTGCCCTCCGTACCCACCACCAGGCTCACCCATCCCCCACCCTCTCCCCTCCAAGACCCTCAGTTGGTTTCTGAGTCCAAAGTCTCTCATGTTTCATCTCCCTCTCGATTTACCCCACTTCCCATTTCCTTTCCTCCTCCTACTGTCCTCCATGTTATTCCTTATGCTCCACAAGTAAGTGAAACCATATGATACTTGACTTTCTCTGCTTGGCTCATTTCACTCTGCATAATCTCCTCCAATCCAGTCCATGTTGCTACAAAAGTTGGATATTCATCCTTTAGGATGGAGGTGTAGTATTCCATTGTATATATGGACCACATCTTCTTTATCCATTCATCTGTTGAAGGGCACCTTGGCTGTTTTCCACAGTTTGGCGATTGTGGCCATTGCTGCTATGAACGTTGGGGTACATACGGCCCTTCTTTTCACTACATCTGTATCTTTGGAGTAAATAACCAGTAGTGCAATTGCAGGGTCATAGGGTAGCTCTGAAAATAGTCAAGATCTTATGATCTGAGAATTGTCCTTAAAGTACTAAGCTCTTGTCTAAGAGCTTTGGGAAAGCAGGCCAACCAAAGGAATGTTCCCTTCCTCCAGCCTGGCCCGCCCTCCTTCTCTGCCTTTGCATTTCTTCGGTGAGCAGACCATGCTCTTGATTCTCCCAGTTTTTATAGAAACAATAAGCTGTGTCTTTTAAATTTACTTTCTCCCACAGAAGCTAATTTAATATTTCAAGAGAACAAACAGCCAAAGCCGGCCCTGGATAGTTGTTATTTATGCGATCATAAAAAAGACAGATCCAGCTCCTGATGTTACTAAATTGTCTTTGGGAAAGGAGCTAAGAGGGACTGAAATGTGTCTCTGCCGTGGTGGGGATAAAAATGAAATTGTCTAAGAGTCATGCCGGAATGTAGGCCTGGGAGGCTGCCGGCTGCTCTGGGCTGAGAGTGTCCCCTTGGCCTTTGTCGGGCACTTGTATGTGACTTGGCTTCCTCTGAAGGTACAGAAGTTGCTTTGCTCCTTTGAGACTATCTCTCTGCAGACAGTTTGGGCTAGGAATAGATTCTTTTTATTGTTATGATCGAACTGTGTAATAATCCCGTGGAGGCCAGGACAGTAATCGTGTTAAAGCTGGTGTGCTGTCTTTCCTTGTCTATGAGGGACAGGGAAGTTCAAGTCTGCATTTCTTAATTGTTACCTGCAGGGTATATTTTCTTGCCTGAACTGGCACTTTCCTCTCCTGGCTGCCAGAAGACAGGGGGTTGTGAATTCTTAAAGGCTGCTGCCCCTCAGGGTGTAGGAGGTCGGAAACAGGAGAAGTACACGACAGCAAGAAGATACAACACAGAAATTCCTGTCCAGCTCAGAGCCTGGCCAACCTCATCCCAGGTGGTGAGAGACCAACCATTCTCATTATTATTATCTCATCATATTATTGTGATGCTTTATAAAACCACTGTGAAAACTGACCTAGGGAATGCTGAGACACTGCTCCTCGGGGACACACAGGGTTCATCTCCTGCAGGCCTCTGGTCCCAACATTTTCATCTGTCAGTCATTACATAACCTTATTTTCTGCGTATTTCTGTTTAACGACACCTTATTTAACACAGACCCTTGATTCGTTAACATTGAACTCACAGCCCACAGCCCAGACTTCGTGCCGGAATGAGGCTGATTTCACATGTGAGGCAGAGTGCAGCCTTCTTGCCCTTCTGAGCACGGGACCTCACTTCAGCAGGGTGCCGGGGAGCCATTTTCAACAGAAAATTACCAACGAAAAGCCCCCAAATGTGAAACAAAACAAAAAACACACACACACACAAAATCTCCAAAACACGACATGAAAATAGGCTTCAAAAAGGACACTTTGTGCAGCGAGAACCGAGACAAGAAGGTGGAATGCCACCTCGCTCCATCCCAGTTAGAGGCAAGCTTGTTGAGTGACTCAAATTATTTGTAGCTTTGGGGAAGTCCAAAGATGACCACGGAAAGTCTGCAGGTACTGATTTTGTGTTTACGAATAAATTTTTAGCCCAAGAGGTGAATTTGCAAGTCTGCAAGTCATAGGATGAGCTGTTGTCCAGAGCCCAACTGAGAAGTGTAGCTTCTTCTAATGGCCTTGTGTCCTCCCCTACAGAGCGGCCCACTTCTTCCCTGCCCTCCTGGTCTTAGGCAGACACTTGGCTTTCGGTCTGTGCCTGGGTTCTGCTCTGGTCCCAAACCAACTTGAGCGACCCCCAGTTTGGGGACACTGCTTCTCTGTTGGTCTGGGCCTTGGCCTTGTCTGGGCTGGTCTTCCTCAGGCCTCGGTGTGGTGGCCTGAGGCTCGAGCCAGCACATGAGACCCAGCAACCCATCACAGGCTTCCCCTTTGACAGCCCACGGCCATGGAGTATGTGTGTGTGTGTATGTGCTGGGCCCCAAGGTGGGAAGGCGTGGCTCCTGCCCTGAAGGTGTTCACAGCCCAGAGGGGCAGACAGGTGGTTCCGACTCACAGGATGCTCCATTTTTGTCCACATACACACAGACTCTCACCTGCACAAATCAATTCTGCTATTTCCTTCTTCAGACCTGTTCCTCCCCGTCATTCTTTCGGGCTTCCCAGCACTCCCACTGCCACCTGCGCCCGAGTGAATCTCTGTCTGTTTCCCATCCTGTACAGCATTCAGCTGTGTCTGGATGCTCACTGCCACCACTCCCATGTGCCTTTAGTGAGTTACGGCCACATCGTCCACCCTGCTCGCCGCAGGACAGCTGGAGAAAGACATGTGAAATGCAAATGTGTCCAGATCCATAATCAATAGAACTTATATAATCCCCTAAAGGCTGACATCTCAATGAACAAAGAGACCACTGACGTTTTACTCTCCCAGTCAAATACTTAGACCTTTTAATGGATCCTAAATGCTTCCCACGGCACTCCTGTGACCTCTTTATATGTACGCCGTCCTTTTCAATATGGACATGTCTATAGATATCTTTAGTTTCTGTGAATCCTTTTATAATATTGCTAAGTCAAAGCTGGAGAAGCAGAATCAAGAGGATACAAACACACACATACACACACGCATATATAGTATCTATGCACATACCTTTTATATACGTAGCATAAATGCATATATGTGTTATATGTGTGCTTGTATGTTGTACACATGTATAGGTGGATGTGTATCTGTATACATACTCTGTATACACACCTACACAGCATAGACATATTCTGGGCCCCAGCCCTTTCAGGCACGTGTGTGTGTGTGTGTGTGTGTGTGTGTGTGTGTGTGTGTGTATAAGAGTGTGGACTCTAGAGTCAGATGTCAGCTTTGAATCCTGGCTTCTCCGTGGACTAGTGGGTAACTTTCGACAAGTTATCTAGTCTCTTGAAGCCTCATTTTCTTCACGTGAAAAATCAGGCAGATAAGAGAACTATTTTGTTACATGGGGTGCTTTGGTGGCTCAGGGGTTTAAGCATCTGCCTTCAGCTCAGGTCATGATCCCAGGTTCCCGCAATCGAGCCCTGTGGTGGGGGGCTCCTTGCTCAGCGGAGTGCCTGTTTCCCCCTCTCCCCTTCCCCCTACTGCTCTCTCTTTCAAATAAATAAATAAAGTCTTAAAGAGAAAGAACTCTCATTATAGTTGTTGTGAGGATTAAATATGATAATACACATGAAATGGTTAGGATAGTGGCTAGCTTATTAAAATATGTAGTTATCATTATTATTACTGTTATTACTGTTTAAGCATACACACCTGCTTTATGTAGCTCATTCATTCAGGTGCCACTTTTTGTTTTGTTTTATATCCTCTAAGCTCTACTCACTACAGTCACTGCTGAGGATTCAAGTAAATGGCACTTAATCCTTCTTCCCTTAAGGAACTCCATGGTCATTTAAACTCCCTGGCAAACCTCTGTAAGAGGAATTAGTTTCTTAAATTTCCAAAATAGAGCACTGAGGCCAAGACCATTGACAAGCTTCTAACTAATCGAAAATGGAGCTAGGCTACTAACCCAAGACTTCTGACTGTAGATTCTTTCTTAGAAGCGACACCTAGACTCATTCGAATGGGTTGCAATTATAATGTTTTATAGTTTCCAGAAGAATTTCATATATGATCTTAGTTTTGAGTCTTGCCAGAATCTTGGTAGAATAGGGCATATATACTTATCCTTTCTGTGGGTGAGGGTCCTGAGGCTGTGATAGGTGCAGGTGTCCCAGCTGAAACGGCTAGTGGACATCAGAGCTAGGAGGCAATCTAGGATTCTACACTGTGCTCTTTTGTGCTGCCCTCCACATGGGGTGAGTTTTTGAGTGGCCTCCTCTTAAACTTTGGAACCCCTCCTGAGTTAGACCCAAATCTGTTTGTTGATACTCAGCTGTGAGCCTCCCCCATAGCTCCTTTGTTGGGCTGGGAAGAGAGGTGGGAGAAAGAGCCTTTCCTCTCCTTCTGACTCTATTTTGGCCACCCTGACTCATTCCTGATAGCCTGCTTCTCTTTGTCCAGAGTGGGGAGCCAGAAGAAATTTATTCCACCAGCAGCTGTGTATGGAGGGGCCCATTTGGCATCAGTGGACCCCAGGGTACTCCCTCCATCATAGATCTGCAAAAGAGATTGACATCAACATGGTTGGCATGATCTCCACAAGCCCTCTGGGATGGAGGATGGGGAAGAGCCCTGGGGCTGTGCAAAGTCAGGAATGCCAGGGTGAGAACTATTCTCTCCAGTGGAGTGGGGTTCTATGGGGCAGCTGATGGGAAGAACAGATACTGTAATGGGGAGGAGATTGCTGCTGGACTTGGGATCCCTTTGGCATTGGACCCAGTCATCCAGCACTGCTGCTCCTTTATTCAGTGGCATGCTGTGGTTTCTACTAGAGAAACACCAGAAGAATCAACACTAATGAACTCTTTTTGATGATCCAGCAGCTGGATTTGGCAAGAACATGTTAGCATATGAAATCAGGCAGGAGGGTGTTTTTATTTTAACTCCGTTTTTGTGAAAATTTGTGAAGCTCTTACTGTTGTGAAGTAAGGGTGTCACGTTGATTTTACATATGATACAGTTTGACAGTAGGGAGGTAGCCATTTTGTGCACCTGTTATGTATGAAGAGATTTATTTATGGTATCATCATTTTATTTTATGAAAGAATTTATTTTCAAAGTCATACATGGTCATGGTTGAAAAAGCATTAAGGTTAGGTGAGCCCAATAGGAAAGTAACCTAGATCAGCAGAAGCACTGATGAAGGGTGAGAAAAATCTGGAATGGATGGTAGAGGCCATAGACGATAAATATCAACTATGGTCTTGGGTTCAGTTACAGTAGTAGGGACTGTAGCTTGTCTGACATCCTGCTAACTCTCTTCTTTTAAGAAGAATAATTTTTAACATGGAACCAACTTAATGTGAGGCATGCCTAGATCTAAGTGATGTGGGGTATATGGGCTGCACAGACACTGTCTGTGCTCAGTCCTACTCCGTCTGATCCTTAGCATGCTCCACAAAGACCAACCTGACTTCCGGTGGCCAGCATCTGTTTGTCAGAGCTGAAAAATCCCATTCTGCCTCAGAATGGGCTGGAACTTACCAGAAATTACATCCTCCCAGAGAAAGCCCTTAAACCATGATTAATATATTTGGGGGTACAAATACCTCTACTCCCTTGCCTATTGACCAAGATAATTCTGAGTTTTTTTCCTTCTATTTTTGCAGAGTTTCTCCTTGCAATTAATTTCTGGTAGTCCACTTTTAACACAATCTTTCCTGGCCCCTCTTTCCCTATGCCATGCCACTTCTCTCTTATCTGTGTTCCTTGAAATAATGATAACTACTTGCTCTTGAACCACGGTATAAGATAGCATTCATCAGACCACAGGGCCAAATCCACTCTGTCACTTGTTTTTGTAAATAAAGTTTTATTGGAACACAGCCATGTCATTTCTTTACCTATTGTCTGGGGCTCCTTTCATGCTACAAGGAGGGAGTTAGTTGAGTGGTTGTGACAGAGATAGTATGGCCTGGAATGGGGAATATATTTACTATCTGGTCTTTTGTAGAGGAAATTTGTTGACTCCTGGCTTAAGTTGTGCTCCTGGGGGCATCCAAGCTAAAATAGCATCTATAGGCCATGTTGAGTGAAGAAAGTTGAGTGATTACTACAATGTGGATGGGGCAGTCATCTAGAGAAGATGAGCAGAAACTTGTAGTAAAGATGTTTGAGGTCACCACTGAATGACACACCAGGATATACACTTACCCTAACTTCAGTTTCTATTTCTCCTTGGTGATATAATAACTATCCTCAAAGCTCCTTTTAAAATCCCACCTGGTCCTGCAAACTCCTTCTAAGATCCTATCTGCCCTATCGTCCTTTTATTCTTTTTAAAGATTTTATTTATTTATTTGACAGAGAGATCACAAATGGGCAGAGAGTCAGGCAGAGAAAGAGGGGGAAGCAGGCTCCCCACCGAGCAGAGAGCCTGATGCAGGACTCGATCCCAGGACCCGAGATCATGACCTGAGCTGAAGGCAGAGACTTAACCCACTGAGCCACTCAGGCACCCTGCCCTACCTTCCTTTTTTCTTTTCTTTCTTTTTTTTTTTTTGGTTATCTATATATTTTTTTATTGTTACTTAAGTCTTTTATTTTCCAGTGTTCCAAGATTCATTCCCCATTCCCCACACCCAGTGTTCCACGAATTAGGTGCCCCCAGTACCCACCACCAGGCTCTCCCATCCCTCCACCCCCCTACTTCCAAGTCCCTCAGTTTGTTTCTGTGTCCAAAGTCTCTGTTGTTTCGTTTCTCTCCCTGAAATACCCTACTTCCCATTTACTTTCCTTCTCCCACTGTCCTCCAGGTTACCCCTCATGCACCACAAGTAAGTGAAACCATGTGATACTTGACTTTCTCTACTTGGCTTATTTCACTCAGCATAATCTCTTTCAGTCCAGTCCATATTGCTACAAAGGTTGAATATTCATCCTTTCTGATGGAGGCATAGTAGTCCATTGTATATATGGACCACATCTTCTTTATCCATTCATCTGTTGATGGGCACCTTGGCTCTTTCCACTGTTTGGCAATCGCTGCAATGAATATTCCGGTACATATGGCCCTTCTTTTCACTTCATCTGTATCTTTGGGGTAAATGCCCAGTACTACAAGTGCAGGGTCATAGGGTAGCTCTATCTTTAATTTTTTAAGGAATCTCCACACTGTTTTCCAAAGCGGCTGCACCAGTTTACATTCCCACCAATAGTGTAAGAGGGTTCCCCTTTCTCCGCAGCCTCTCCAACACTTGTTGTTTCCTGTCTTCTTAATTTTGGCCATTCTGACTGGTGTAAGGTGGTATCTCAGTGTGGTTTTGATTTGAATTTCCCTGATAGCTAGTGACAATGAACATTTGTTCATGTGTCTGTTAGCCATTTGTATATCTTCTATGGAGAAGTGCCTCTTCATGTATCTTGCCCATTTTTTGATGTGTTCATCTTCTTTTTGGGTGTTGAGTTTGAGTAGTTCTTTATAGATCTTGGATACCAGCCCTTTGTCTGAAGTGTCATTTGCAAATATCTTCTCCCATTCTGTGGGTTGCCTCTTTGTTTTGTTGACTGTTTCCATTGCTGTACAGAAGCTTTTTATTTTTATTTATTTATTTATTTATTTTTCAGAAGCTTTTTATTTTGATGAAGTCCCAGAAGTTCATTTTCGCTTTTGTCTCCTTTGCCTTTGGAGATGTGTCTTGGAAGAAGTTGCTGTGGCCGATGTCAAAGAGGTTACTGCCCATGTTCTCTTCCAGCATTTTGATGGATTCCTGCCTCACATTGAGGTCTTTCATCCATTTCGAGTTTGCCTTTGTGTGTGGTGTAAGAGAATGGTCTAGTTTCATTCTTCTATATGTAGCTGTCCAATTTCCCCAGCACCATTTATTGAAGAGACTGTCTTTTTTCCACTGGATATTTTTTCCTGCTTTGTCAAAGATGATTTGCCCATAGATTTGTGGGTCCATATGTGGACTCTACTTTGTTCCATTGGTCTATTTCTCTGTTTTTGTGCCGGTACCATGCTGTCTTGGTAATCACAGCTTTGTAATAAAGCCTGAAGTCAGGTAATGAGATGCCCCCAGCTTTGCTTTTCTTCTTCAGCATTTCCTTAGTGATTCGGGGTCTTTTTTAGTTCCATATAAATTTTAGGATTGTTTGTTCCAGCGTTTTGAAGACTTTTTACAGCATCCATTTCTTCCTTTATTCTAGCTGTCATGGGAATTGCTAATCTTCCTCTTTTATTCAACCGCCACACTAAGCTTCCTGAGGGCAGAGATCAGGCCTTGCTGTCTTTGCTCATTCCACTTAGTTGGGAGGGCATTATCCTGTTCAGGTAGTTGGCCTGCCAAAGCTTTCTGAGTTGAACATGCAACCTCCCCACCCCTTCTGTTCTTTTTATTCCTAGCCAACCAATGCCAGACACACATGAAGCCAGTGGGACTCAATGATTCCCTTCCACCGTTCCTGAGCTAGTTGGCTCAGATGTGCATGAACTTGACCCCCTGACCTTGGATTCATTATCTCTGTGTGCCAGACACTGAGCCAATCAGTTCTAGACAGATGGCTCTTCAAAGCCAGTGGCTGTGGGATTTGGAGCAGCCATTGCCCAGAGTGTAAGCTTCCTTCCAGCTGATTCTTATTATCCCTGTCCTAGCCTATCAGTGAGTGTGAAATTATCCTGGACATTCTCTAAAAAGGCTTCTCCAATTTCAGTAGGTCCTACTGCCAGGATTTTCCCAAGCCTACATGTTAATGCAAAGATTTAGGTTCATACTTTCCAAAAGGGCAACTTTTCAAATTCATCATGAAGTCTTATGAAATCTGTTAAGTAATGCATTCAGTTCCTGCTGATGGATGAAATGCTGAGGCCATTATCATAATGTAGTGCCTTATTTTTTTGGCTGAAAATTATATTGGGTTTTTGACATGAGGAGCCAAGTAGCAAATTGCAATAAACTGCAAGAGAAATCAGTTATAATTCAATTGTCACAGAGTCCCTTGAGGGAATAATAACAGTAACAATAATAAAAACAGCCCCCCACTAACTTTCTCATCAGGTTTTGAGACACAGAGTGGGTAATGTTTTGATTACACTGCTGGGCCAGCAGATCAAACCTTGACTCCACTGATGGGCAAACATCAATCACATTGGCATGTCTGATGGAGCCAGATAGCATGTCGATTTGATGATTGCTTTGTGAAATTTATCATCCCTCTAAGCATGGTCACGCATCCTGAAGGCTGCCAAGCCTAGGACCAATGCGACGGGTTGTGGATGGGTTTTAAAACCAGGGTTTGCCCATTCGTTGTGTAAACATCCACTCTCTGAACTCTGAATTGGTCACTTTTCTCACGGGAGTGCCTGACAGTGGTGATTTGAAAATAAGTTTCAGAGATGCTTTAATGCCCAGGTGTATGAATTTAGTCCAAATGATGGGTAATTTCAGAGTTATTTTGCTGATTGGATGTCTTTCAAATACAGATCTGCATCTCATCTCATTCAGTCCAAATGGGAAGGGAAAGAAAACTGGATTCCAACTGCATGGGCTTTAGGTATAATCTCTAGACCTAGAGCTTATGGCAAGAGAGGAAAGAAATATAGGGAGGGTGGGAACAAGGGTCTAGAGACAATATGCCCTCACATACATACACACATAACACACACATGCTCATGTTCTACACACACAGACATATCATAAACAAGTAACCCAGTACACATTATACTCACACAGAAACACACCTTTTTAATTAGTTTTTATTTTTTCCATAACCCAGCCACCATATCCCTCCCTCACCCGCATACATGTTTTTTTTTTTAAAGAGTTTTTAATTTATTTGACAGAGAGAAACACAGCCAGAGGGGAAACACAAGCAGGGGGAATGAGAGAGGGAGAAGTAGGCTTCCTGCCGAGCAGGGAGCCCAATGTGGGACTCGATCACGGGTCTCCGGGATCATGACCTGAGCCGAAGGTAGTCGCTTAACCAACTGAGCCACCCAGGCATCCTATACATGTTTTTATAATCAAGCAAATGAGACTTTTTTGAGGGGGAGGGTATCATTTTAAAAATGAGACAGATAAGATTCTACCTGTCAATTATAGAAAAGACACATCTTTTCTTCCCTTACCACTCCTTTCTCCATACATGCAAATCTGGGCATGCTTATTTTTTTGAGATTTTTTTTTTTATCCTATTCTCTGCTATACAAGATCTTCTTCCAAGCCCCCAGATAATCTAGTTTCTTCTGATGTTATAAAGCTCTGCATGAAGATGTCCTCTATTTGGCAATGCTTTGGGTTTCTTATTGCCCCTTGGTTCAGAGGGACGTACCGGTCCCCAAGACCTTTTTGTCCCCGTGGCCCACTCTGTACCCACTTTACCAGAGCCTGTCTTGCCAGGAGTCTCTACATCGTTAGCAGCCACACTAAACCCCCCAGGAACCTTTCGTGAGGCTGTACTCTGGAAACATAGTAGCTACCCTGAAAGGAGAAAGGAGTCAAGAGCACGGACTCTCCCTTTTTTATAGTTTCAGCTGCATTTGATGCCAGTTCTCTCAGATGGTCTATTAACATTTCCAAGCTTGTCAGAACGTTTCCAGTTCAATAAAAGGGGAAGAACATGATTTTTTAAAAATAAAGAAAAATTGAGCCAAGAATACCAGTGAATCTCCCCGAAGGAATCAGCACCAGGTTGTCTAATGGCTCTGTGTTAGCCTCTTCTGCTAATGAGCTTGCTGCTCCAACCAAAGCATCCTTCCCCCCAGCCCCCGCCCCCCCCCAGCCTCGGTTTTCTCATCTATAGAAATTGGGAGGTTAGATTGCTAAGGTTTCGCTGCACTGTATGAAATAATAAAATACATCGAACCTCCGGTGAGTCAAATTTGAATTCAGATTAACTTTTCTTGCCAGCAGGGTTGACTCCTGGTGAGTTTGCCATCCACCAAGACCCATGGGCGGTCATAGAGGGCTCTGCAGCAGCCACATGAGCGCTCACCCTCCTTGGGGAAGGGTATAAATTCACACTAGGCATGTGTACAGAGCATTTCCCATCAGCCTCCTTCCTCCTTTACTACGGAGGTAGGGCTGCCGTGTGGAGTCAGGCTGCTTCAGGGGTGATAACTTCCCTATCACTTAGAGCTTGCTCCTTGGAGAGTTCCAAATGCAAGTGCTGGAAAGGTGAATGCCAAGGGCATGTTGGGGAGGGGTGGGCATGAACAGCATCTGCTATAATTACATTGACAGTTTTTAAGAGCACAGGCCAGTTTCATAGAATGTTCCTCCGTCAGGGTAGGCTTTCTTGTTCTCTCTTGTTCAAGATTCATGGGTCCTGTCAGCACATCATATCAGAAGGCTCAGAATGCAATGTGTTTCGTAATTGGTGATATTAACTTTGATCACTTGGTTAAGGTGATGCCTGTCATATTTTGCCATTATAAAGAGATCTGTTCTCCTTAATAAATGTAGAATCTCTGAGAAGTACTTTGAGACTCTGTCAATATCCTTTCCCCAGTAAACTCCTACCTGATGCTATTAATGCATGTGGTAGTTTATACAATATGGCCCCAAGGTCTTTGAGACTCTTCTCATTCAGAGATGGAGTCTACTTCTTTCCCCCTTGACCTGGATGAGGCTATGATGCTTGCCACCAGAGTATCGAGGAAGTGAAGCTGTGTGACCTTAAAGGTCATGCAGGTCTGCCTTGTCCTCTTGGGCTGTTTGGGCTAAGGAGAGATGAGGTGGTGTGTGGGAAGCATGGCCCCTGAGATTGTCATGCTGTAGGGGCTGTGAGGAGGCACTCTGGTCAACAGCTTATTGAGCTACTAGCCACCAGCCAGCACCAGTTGCCACTGTGGGAATGAGCCACATTGGATGCTCCAGCCCAGCGGGACCCTAAAGATGGCTGAAATTCCATCTGACACCTGATTGCAACCACGTGAGTGATGGCAAGAAAGGATGGCCCGGACAAGCTCCTCTTGTCTTCCCAAGCCACAAAATCGTGAGCAAAATAGAATGGTTGTTCAAGCCCTTGAGGTTTGGGATCATTGCTCTGCTCGTCCACTACTGACTCCTGCCATGTCAATTAGGACATCAATGGCTGCTGAAAGGCGACTTCCATGCTGTCATTCTAATTTTATGATTCTTGCTGATATCTCCTTACTGCTAGCTCCCTCTAATTCTTTTAGGATTGCTTTTGCTTATCATTTTATTTCTCTAGGAAAAAAAAGGCCCCTTGAGCTGAGACCAAAACCCAAAAATGAGGGAGTGCCTGGGTTGCTCAGTTGGTTAAGCATCTGCCTTCGTCTCAGGTCATGATCCCAGGGTCCTGGGATGGAGCTTCATGTTGGGCTCCCCTGCTCAGTGGGAGCCTGCTTCTCCTTCTCCTCCCTGCTTGTACGTTTTATCTCTCTCTCTTTCTCTTTCTCTGTCAACTATCTGTCTCTCTCAAATAAATAAAACTAAAATCTTAAAAAAAAACCCCAAATGGGAATCTATTTCTTATTAATCACTAACAAATAGTCTAGGGGCCCTAATGTCAGTTTCTTACCACGCCATGACATTTTTGTTCTTTGCTAAGAATGAATTAGAAATGCATCAGGAAACATACAGGATCCTAGAAGTGCATTTCTTTTTCTTATCACACTATCCTTACTTTGCCATGTCAAATTTATGTCATTTTCTCAATTGAAAAGAAGTTCTTCGGCAAATGGCACTTTCGAAGCACAACGACCATAAGGGGAGAGCAAGGTGGCTCTGTCCCTCCTCCTCCACTGTTCCCACTGTATGTCTGCCAAGCCATGAGGCTGAGGCTGCCAGACACAGCCTGACTGTGTCCTTTTCATGATGTGCAGCTCACTATCTTTAGATGGGACCTCGCATGGGAAAGTGACCCTGAGTTAGGCTCCTAAGTGAATTAGGTGGGAGGATGTGTGAAGATGAAAGAGAAGAATTGGACTTTCAAAATCTTTCAGGAACACAAACAAAAATACTAAATCTGGGTCTTAAAATAGCTGATGGGCTAAAATCACTGAAGAATCTCAAGGGGGGGGGCTCTCTATCAGTTAGAAGGGGAGCATGCATATTATTTGGAGCAAACTAAGCATCGTCTTCAGGCCTTTCATGTGCAAAAGCCAGGCTTCTGCAGTGGGCAGACTTTTGCGCCTTGACTTCAGTAAGCAGATTAAGGGACCTTAATCAGTACTCAGTTTATTTGGGGAGACGAGACATATACAAATGTGTCGCCTATTCCTTCCTTCCTCTCTCTCCCTCTCTCCTTCCTCTGCTATCTGCCTCGAACCAATCACTCCCCCTTCTGACACCTTAGTTATTCCATCAGTAAAATGGGAACGCTGGTAGTGCCTCACTGATGGTGTTGATTTGAAGACTGAAGGAGATGCCTAAGACGTGTGCCTTGTGCCTGACTGCCATATGGTATGCACTCCATAAAGGCCAGCTCTTTATTTCCAGCTTCCTCCTGCTTTTGTTTGGCTTCTCCCTCTCTGCCTGGGGATTAGCATGTAGCTCCTAGGATTGAGAGTACCTGGGTTCAAATCCTGCCTCTGGCATCCTAGTGCTGTGGGTCAGGGCAAGTTGCCTAAATCTTTGTGCCTCGGTTGTCTGTACAGTGGGGTGACAACAGCATTGACTTTGGAGTAAGGGTTAAATGAATTTACACCTGTAAAACACCCTGGGCTGTACCACAGCTTTGATTTGAGGTGTGGGTATTACCTCTCTATCATCACCATCACCATCCTCCCATCATACCATTATTCTCACAGTTGCCACCATCATCATCACCATCATTGTTACCATCCCCATCATTATCATCATCACCATTACTATCATCATCCTCACCGTTGTCACCATCTTCATCATCTCTATCCTCACCATCATCCTCACCATTATCCTCACCATCATCTGTATCATCACTGCCATCATCATCTTCACTGTCATCACTACCATCTTCATCCTCACCATTGTTACCACTATCATCACTATAATCATCTTCATCATTACCATCATCATCATCCCTATTATCACCATCATCCTCACCATTGTCACCATCATCACCATCTCCATCATCACCATCATCCTCACCACCATCATCATTACCATCATCTTCATCCTCACCATTATCTTCACCATCATCTATACCATCTCTGTCATCATCATCCTAACTGTCATCATCATCACTACCATCATCTTCATCCTCACCATCATCATCCTCACCATCAT
Organism: Spilogale gracilis; assembly: GCA_004023965.1. NCBI lineage: Eukaryota > Metazoa > Chordata > Mammalia > Carnivora > Mephitidae > Spilogale > Spilogale gracilis. The sequence continues at coordinate 48,705 of PITA01003608.1, forward strand.
CACCATCATCCTCACAATCATCATCATCACCATCATCATCTTCACCATCATCACCATCATCCTCACCATCATCATCCTCACCATCATCCTCACCATCATCCTCACCATCATCATCCTCACCATCATCCTCACCATCATCATCACCATCATCACCATCATCCTCACCATCATCATCATCACCATCATCACCATCATCCTTACCATCATCATCATCACCATCATCATCTTCATCGTCACCACCATCATCATCACTATTATCACCACCACCATCGTCATCCTCACTATTCTCACTATCATCATTGCCACCATCCTTTTTGCAGAATACAGGCTCCTGTGGGGCTGAAAGGGTCACCTCATCTGCTCTTCCTAAGCCTAAGGGAGGGCTTAGGATCTTTTAAGAATGGATAGTATGATGAGGTACCCCAGAGTGGTCATCCTGACACTTCCTGCTAATTTCTGCTTGAATGTCAGCAAATGCCCACTCCTAAGGACTCCCTGGGGAAAGGCAGGCTGCAGAAGAAAATGAGCTGCATCCAAACCATGTAATTTAGGGCTTCAGAGCTCCAATATATATACCCTGGATGTCCACATCGTCACATCTCCCCTTTTGTCCTCCCTTCTCCCTCAGGAGTGGGGACAGAGTGCCCAGGAGGCAGGGTGATGTGAGAGAAGAGAGCAAACATCTCAAGAGGCTGCACAAGAGAAACAAGGCGAGCCACAGACATGAGCCATGTGTGCATGTTTCTTATTTTCTAGAAGCCACATTAAAAATAGTAAAAAGCAACAGATGAAATTAATTTTAATAACACATTTTTATTTACTTGTAGTAATACAAAAATTACTAATGAGATATTTTACATTCTTTTTCGGACTGTGTTTGGAATCCAATTTTACACTTGCTGTAAATCTCAGATCAAACCAGCCACATCTCAAGTGCTCAGGCACTACATGTGGCTCAGGGCTACTTTAGACTCCACAGTCCTAGGTCCAATCCCTGGCTGCTGGGTGACTCCAGGCAAGTTATTTAACATCTCTGAGCTTCAATTGCTTCATTTGCGTATCAGCAGTTATCTTTGGGAATCTGATTGGAAAGCTTCGAAATAGGAAAAAAAAAACAAGCACAGAAGCAGGCACATAGTAGGTGCTTAATAAATTTTCATTCCTTCTCTCCCTTTGTGCCCCATCTACCTTGCCGAGGAGTTTCTGTGAGTAGCGGCAGCTTCTATGGATGTCCCAGGACAGAGAGACTATGGAAAATGATGTTTATGCCCTTCCACAATAATGCATGGCTGTATTCTCATCCAAGGTGAAGATGTCACCGCCTCCAAGAAGCCTTCCTTGGTTGCTTAGCACTTTCTCTGATTCAGTATTTCCCCACTTGTTTGTGTGATCCTTGTTCACAGTTTCTCTCTCCCTACTAGAGTTTGGCTCCCTGAGAGCAGCCCCTTTGTCTGTCACGTTCCTGGCACGTGGTACACACTTGGTCCCCCAGGGATCATTGACAGGCATGTGGTCATTGAATGAATGGAGACCAGAATAAATGAACACTAGAAAATATCATTCAAAGGACACCTGTAACATTTGTCTAACATGGCTGGATTGTAATGCTCTCCAAGAGAGTGTGGAGTCTTGCTCTTCATTGGGATTTCGGGATCCTTCATACGAGGTACCTGTCCAGCACTGTGAAAATGTGCTGTGCTGAGTATGACAGGCATTTGCTACACTTACTCTTAGAACTGAGCATAGGGACGCCTGGGTGGCTCGGTTGGTTGGGCAACTGCCTTCGGCTCAGGTCATGATCCCGGAGACCCGGGATTGAGTCCCACATCGGGCTCCCTGCTAGGCGGGAAGTCTGCTTCTCCCTCTCTCACTCCCCCTGCTTGTGTTCCCTCTCTGGCTGTGTTTCTCTCTGTCAAATAAATAAAATCTTAAAAAAAAAAAAAGAACTGAGCATAACATACAAATCTACACTCTGTGCTTATCAGGTGCCGAAGCCCCAGAACCCCCGAGCAGTCTCACTGCCAAGAGACGGGGAGTCCCTGACTTTCCAGAATGGCATGCATTCTTGTCCATGACCCTTATTTCCCTGAGTTGCTCACCTTGTGGGTGTCGTTCCCATTTCTTCTCAACAGAGAGTTTCAGAAGCTGGGCCTTCTAGTCAGAACATTTCACTGCTGTGTTGGTACCAGCTCCAACCATCAGAAGGGTCTCTGGCCGTCATGGCAGGTTCCACCGACAAGGGGGTGTTTGGGGTAAATTTCTGAGGACAAAAACCACAATCTCTTCCCACCTGATCTCTGTGCTCATTCCAGGCTTACACATCCTCGCTGTGCTCTGTTGTTCCAGTGTCCCACTGATTGGGACAAACACTTGGATCTGGATGTCCCAAACTGAGACTCAAATCAAAGCATTTCCTTAAAGCCTGCCTGCCTCCAGCCTTCTTGCATGCTGCTTCCCCTGGCCTCTACAGACAGGGGTGATGACTTTGTGAGGCTTGGCTTTCCTGCCAGCTTCTTTCTCTCCCACCTGAGCCTCTGGAGGGCAGGGGACACACCCACCTGTGCCTGGCACTCAGCCAACCATTGATGAATGTTTGTTGAATGCACCATTGAGTATGTAAGTGCAGGTTTACTGGATCCTAGCAACAAACCAACAAGACGCTGCCTCATTTGCAATCTTTATAATAGTAATGATACTTGACAATGTCAAAGTGCTGTGTCAAGCACTACATGAGTGCTTTAAATCCATTAGCTTAATAATGTCCTTAATCATCAGGACAAGCTTAGGAGGTAGGTCCCATTTTACAGATGGGAAAACAGAAGCAAAGAAGGACAGGCTTACTTCCTCCAGGTTACAACCTACCTAGTGAGTGGCAGAACTGGGATTTAAACCCTGGCCACCTGCTTCCAGAGAACCTCAGCTCTTTGCTGCCACGGGAAACCTCCTTTTGGAGTAGCCTCAGAGGGAAAGACTTAACCAGATATACCAACCACAGGGCACATTTTGTTGTCCTCAAACCTGCCCTGCGATTGGTCTTTTTATTCTTTGGGCTGTTTGTCTGATCTGCAGTTGCACGACCAACGAGGCTGTCCACACTCTCTCTCTCCTGTTGCTCAGCTCTCCTTGTTTCTAGAACTGATTTCTGCTCCATCAGGCTCCTCGGGCATCCCCACAAAGCTAGAGGTGCCTTCCTCTGGTCTCCCACAGCAGTGTGCTCCGAGCGTACATTTTACTGGGGGTCTGTGTCTAGATCATTACTTCTTGTCCAAGCCACCTGACATGTGTGGGCGACAGGTGCCATCCACCCCTGGAGGGCATTCTCCGTGTGTTCAGGGTCATGGATTTGCCAACGTTGTTTCTTCAGTACTAAGCACGGTACCCGATGCCTGTGAAAATGCATACTGAATGGAGTTAGTGATAACCGGGGTTGTTCTTAAGAGAAGATGCAAGTTGGCAAATGTCTTAGGATATCTGGAGCATGGGACAGATTGTTTTGTCCTTGACAGCCTTCTCTGCCTGGACTCATAGTGCTTGAAATAGTGTCACTGCGGAGGCATAGCTTTGTGAAAGAAGTATTTCTTCTTGCAGGTATCCTTGGTAAAACAAAATAGATTTGTGGGAAGAGTAGTGTCTTAAATCTCTAAAACATTTGTGTGACTTGGAGGCAGGCAAGCCGTCTGTGCCTGGAGCTCTGGGGACACAGGGAGAAAGGACGAGAAGCCGGGAAGGAATGTGGGTGTTGCTAAAGCATGCTTCCCTTCATTTCCAATTTCATCAGGAGTCAGCCTCCATATATATCTCTTTTAGCACTTCTAAGTAGCAACACAAGTCTTCCAGATGGCTGTGGAATTACTTGGAAAGAAGCCCGCAGATTCTTCTTGAAAAAAGAAAATTCTCATTAAAAGTGAATGAAAGCGTGAATTTTCAACATGTCCATTTGAAACTCTAAGTATTTCTAAGCGAATTAGACTTATGCGAAATGAGGCACATTCAAAGCCCTTTAAGGCTCTGAAGAAAGGCGATCTCAGCGCACTACACACCACTCATTCCGCTCTGTGTGGGTGCGGCCGGGGGTGCCAGGAAGGCCACCATGAAAGAGACAGGGTCCCCGAGCCCCAGGAACCTGCAGCAGCATCCACAGGCCATGAACATGTCTTTGTAGCAATGGCAGGATTCACCAGTTATGTTCAGTATTTCAGTCCTTGCCAGTGTTGCCTTGAGTTCAGCCATGATCCTACGCAGGAGAACAGAAGCACCATCTCTCTGCTCTTGCCAGGAATTAGATCTCGTCTCTGTTTGACAACTGCAGATCTCACGGGAAGACATTTCATTACTCCATAAGCCATAAGGATGGTGGTGGAAATGGATGGAGAGAACTGTATCTTGCCCAACTAGAGATTCACAAAGAAGAGACATGGCTAGATTTTCTTGGTGGCCAGTGTTGTAGAGCTCAGATTCCGGATGCCAAGTATTTGTCTCTATAAGAGATATTCTGGCAAAAAGTCCTATAGGATGACTGTCACCGGGATCCCTCAGCTGCCCTTGGGGTCACCTACAGACAGTCTCCGTCTACACCGAGGGCACAACAAGTCCCTCTGTCTACAGGAGGGTATTCTGTCTACATGCTGGGCAGGCCAGACCCAGAATGTAACGCGCAGGAGTAGCGAAGGAGGACAGCTCATAGGGACAGCCGGTGCTTGCCCACCTTTGGGGAGCCCACTCTCAGCTGTCCCTCACAGTTTCCCAGAGAGTTCCTGTAGCATTGCTCCCCAGTCACTCATAGCGGTGACTCACTCATTAACACAGTCCTCACTGGCTTTCTTCCTGTTGCTGTTTCCCTCATTTGCTCTTGCACCGTGCTTCTGGGAATCAGCTCCCACAATAAGGCACCTGTACCAAATCCCTGTCTCAGGGTTGGCATCTGGGAGTGATGCCAACTTAAGACAGTGCTTCAAAATACATAGGAGTTAGAAAAATGCCTGTGGCCAGTAGGGGTGGCTTTGAAGGTGATGCTGCGTTAGAACCAAGGGTCAAGGGCAAAGCCATCGATGACCCCAGGATAACAAACCTCACTTCCGAACCCAGGAATGCCCCACACGGGGACTCTGTTAACTCATGTAAAGAGCTGCTGTGTCTCCACTGGCACCTTCTGCCTGGACCACATGGGGGCACTATGCAGGCAACATGGCCAGTTCTTCTGACCCTCAGAGTTCTCTGCAGTGCCATTCCCTCCCCATTCTCACTCCCCTCCCCTTCTCACGAGGGTGACATGACATATTAGACTGTAAGTGCTAAAGGATCAAGGGTCAGCTCCATTTTTACCCCGTGTATATCCTCAGAGGCATACAGTAAGTGCTCAGTAATTACTCATTGCCCATTCCTGGAGCATCAGAGCCCTGGAGACAGCATCTCACTTGCCCCTTCCTGGCTACCCCTAACATAGCATTTGCCAGGGGTGCACTTAGCCTTTAAAGCAACTAGACACATTCCCCCCAGCCCAGGGCTTCTCCAAATTTCATTAAGATTTTATTTAAGATTCAGCTAGAGAGCTTGTTACAACCCAAATCTCTGGGCCCTGCCAAGAGACTCTGATTCTAGGGTGTGCTCTGAGAGTTTGCATTTCTAGGAAGCTCCCACGGGATGCTAGGGACCACACCTTGAGTGCTGATGCTCTCGTTTCCTGCCCTGACCTCAGCCACCCATCCCATGATGGAGGCTGAGTCATCGTGAGGGTGAAATTCAGTGCTTAGAACCACAAGCGTCTGGGACCAGCCACGTGCCCCCCACACACACACTGTGCCTGAGCCTCTTTGCTCTGTGCCCTCCAGTGCCCATGTTGGAATCCAGGAGAAGGACTGAGTGGACTTTGATGGGCAGAGATGTATGTGCCTTGGTTTTAGAGCCTAGTTGTCATGTCATGGTATGAGTTTGCTGGGGCTGCCATGACAAAATGCCCCAGACTGACGTTCTGACCTTCCCAAGGTTCAGTTCTCATGCCATGGTAGCATTAGCTGATGTACGACTCATGGTTTCCTTTTCGAAGTTCTCACCTTGTTTCAGCCTCATAAAAAGTCTGCGTGGCAGCCGACTAGTGGTTTTGTCTGCACAAGGAATCCATGATAGTAAGGAGATGGTGCCCCCTGTGAGTGGCTAAGACGTGAGCCCATCTGGAACTGGGGTGATTGGTCCTTCCTCACCTCGGAAGCCTGTCTTTTACTTGCCTCTGGTTTTGTCCAGAGAGAACTGCTTCCTTCAGGGGCATATTTATGAACTGTCTGTTGCCAGGGGCCCTTCTCTGGGCTGGATTTCTAAGAGGATGGATCTTATGGCCTCCTCCAATTCCCTTCACGTAAGGCTTCTAGAATGTGGTACCCAAAGGGCCTAAGGACTCTCCCTGTCCTATGTAAATGGTCAGCATTTTCTCTGTTGGCTGCAATGGATCCCTGCAGCCATCCCAGGTGGCACTGGGCCAGGCTGGTGCAATTGAAGGGCTCCCGAGAGCTACAAGGTCTAAGCTCTGGGGGAGGCCAGTGGAAATGACCCTTGTTATGTCCAAATCTAGTGTTTCCTCCTCCTTCCTCCCTACGTGCATCAAGTGGGACCCAGTGTCCTACTGAATCTGCCCTTGGCATATCTTCTGCAAATTCCTCTGCCTTTTCCCCCTCCCTTCCCGTGACTCATCACCACGTCTCACTGTGAAATAAACTCTTAGCTAATCTCTTCTTCTGGTCCTCTAACCCACTCTCTGCCCTGTGGACAAAGGTGACTTTATGAAACACAGACCTCTCCTTGGTCATCCCTGGGCTTAAACCCCTTCACAGGCTCTGTATTAATTATCTTGCTATGTAACAAATGATGATAAACCTAGTGACTTAAATCAACACACATGTAATATCTCATGTGTGGGTTAGGAACCTGGGTTAGGAATCTGGGTAAAGCTTAGCCAGATACCCTCTATTTCAGGGTCTGTCCCAAGGCTGCGACAGAGTTGATGGTCAGGGGTGGGGTCTCAGTTGAAAGCTTGACTCGATCCATTTCCAGTTTTTCTCCAATTGTTGACAGCATTCAGTTCCTGCAGGGCTGAGTGACTGAGGGCCTTTGTTCCCTACCCATTCTTGGCCAGAAGCTTCTCTCAGTTCTTTACCAGATGGATCTTTCCCCCATGGCCTCTTATTTCATCAAAGTCAGCAAGGAACAGAGTGTTCGAGCAAGAGGAGAGTCACAATTTTAGATACATCTGCATCAGGAAAGTGACATCCCATTACCTTTGCTGTATTCTGTTGGTTTAAAAAAAGGTTGTTAGGGTAACCACACTCGAGAGAAGATCACACAGGATTACAAATACCGAGAGGTGGCAGTCATGTGGTCCAGGTATAGAGTGTCCAACATAAACTCCTGGGCAAGAAGGTCTAAACCCTTAGCTGGGGCAGGAGAGCTCAGTGGTTCAGTGCAGTTAACTCTGGCATCAGAGTTAAGTTAGGCTCCTGGATTGATCACTTGCTATGGGACTTTGGGAAGATTTTAAACTTTCTAGGTGTCTCTTTGCTTTCCTGTAAGATGGGGATAGCAATACTACCTACCTTATAGTGTTGTGCAAATGATAGAACGAGATATTAAAATTCATAGATGACCCAATCAAGAATAAGAGCCAAATGATGTTAAGGATTATTTTTTATCCTCCCCAAACTCTCAATAATATATATTACTATTCCCTGCCAGACTTCTATTTATCATGTTTTCTCCCTCCCCATGTATTCCCTTGGGCTCTGGCCCTGATGAGTTATAGGACATTTCCCTATATGCCGTGCTCTCAATTGGCAACATCTTTCCATACTCCTCTTGCTGACCGGACTGTCATCCCCACTTCCCTCCTCCTCCTCCAGGAATCATCTGAGACGTCATCTGTCTTGTGAAGCCTTTTATGATCTCAAGATACCTCCACTCCCCTACCTACTGGGTCCCCCAGCACCCACTATGTTGTCTCTGGATATCCAAGACTGGATTCTTGAGAGCAGTTCTATGTCTTTCCTTTTTGAGTTCTAGCAGAGAGTCTGGAATCTGTAGGTGTTCAGTTTGTGTTTTAGGAAAGAGTAAAGTTATGGTAAAAAAAAAAAAAGAAAACATTTTATATTCATGATATCAGTGAGGTCAGTGGGACAGTTGGCATGATTGAAACTCAGAGAAATTAAGGGATTTGCCCCAGATCATAGTAAATAAATGCCAGAGCTAGAGGTAACCCAAGATCCGTTGATTCCACATCTAGATTTCCATTTGGAGAATGAAGAGGTACCAGGGGGCTGAGGGGAATGACATCTATCACTTCTCTAAGCTTCTTTTGTGGGAATAGGACATTCTGTAAAAATAAGAGACCTCTCAGAAAGCTCAAGGCCTTCTTCCTAATTGGTCGGTGAGGGGCCTGGCTTTTCGAAATAACAAGTGGATGGCTTATGGCAGGACCATCTGTACTGTTCTGGGAGGTTCTAAGGGAGTCTATCTGGCGGGGCAGACAAGCTCATGAAAACGGTCAGATTTCCTCTGAATAGCGCAATTATTTCAGTTCTCTGTTGACTAGGAATTGATGAGTAATAAGCCTGGAAGAACAGGGAAGGCAAAGAAGCTAAGCAGTCTGTGGTCCAGCCCACAAACAGAATAACTGAAGCTCATGAGAGACTTTTAGAAATGTCATTAATAAAATTGTTTAATAAGCTAACCAATAGGTACCTCGTGAATGCTTCAGTTAATGAAAGTAATTTCATATGTTTTAAAGCTTGATGGTTTTTATTTTCTGCAAGATATCACTGGTTTTATTTATTTTTTATTTTTTTTTAAGATTTATTTATTTATTTATTTGACACAGAGAGAGATCATAAGTAGGTAGAGAGGCAGAGAGAGAGGGGAGGAAGCAGGCTCCCTGCTGAGCAGAGCTGGATGCAGGCCTCGATCCCAGGACGCTGAGATCATGACCTGAGCTGAAGGCAGAGGCTTTAACCCACTGAGCCACCCAGGCTCCCTATCACTGGTTTTAAAATGTCTTCAGTTCATCAAAATTTTTCTGTGTTCCATTTTTCTTATTTCATAAATAACACTGTGGCCACCTTCATGGAACTTCATAAAAAAGCAAACAGAAGGAAAAAAAAAACCCATCTCCCCATCCCCAGTAAATCAGGCTGTCTTTATTTGTCTTTGCTTCCCTTTAGTCTCCATCATATCCGTCCATCATTTGGACATATTTATGATTCCAGTGTTGGCATAATTTTATATGAGAAGCGTTTTAGAATTCAGGCCTTTGAGAAGAGGTTTGGTGATGCTTACAACTGTGGTCCCACCGACACGTTCAGTGACGCGGTATATTATACTGTGGGACTCTACCCACAACAGGAATGCATGGTTCCCGCTAGGATGGGAAATGGCGGATGTGGAAGCCAATGAGAATTCCAGATGCACAAGTCGTCAGTGATTCTGGTGATCACAGATGGTAGTGCAGTTATAAAATGAGCTGTGTTCCCTACATGAATTATCTCATTTGATCCTCACAGTGGCTTATTCAAGTGGTTCTAGCATGATTGGCATTTTTTTACAGATGAGGTAAGTGAGGTTCACTAATGTTAAGTAACCTTCCAGGGGCTCTTTGCTAACCTAAGTGGCTTGATCAGGACTTCAAGATGCTCGGTCCGACTCATAACTCCAGTTCGTGTGTAATGATGTGCCTAGACCTGAGTCACCAGTGCTGGCATTCTTGCATCGAGTGCCCCGCTCCACTGAAATCAGTCAGCCATGAGCTGTTGATCACCTGCTAGGTGCCAGGTAGTCCTCAAGGTAGTTAGGGTCCTTTTGTCTGGAGCTGTCGCTTCTTGTCACCCTTGTCACTCTTGTCACTTAAGAAAAGTAGATACTGGAACTTTTGCATGGCAGCTCCTTTGTCCTGGGAATTACCATCTCTGCCCTCACCATGGGTGGATGGGCTTTGGAGAGACAAAGGGATCCCTTCACAGATTGAGGTCAGGGTCCCTGAAGGATTAGAGATGCTGACAAAATGTAAAGATATTCTTAGCTTATTGGAAAAAGACAGACAAGCAATAATAATAAAGCTTGGACATTTAGGGACCTTCTTGGGCCCAGGACTAAGGAAGATACAGGGGCAACAGCTCTGTACCCTTGAGGCTCATTCTCTTTACCGTCCCCTGAGGCCTCCATTTCCTTGTCTTCAAAATGGAAGCAGTGCTCATAGTTGAAAGCACTAATGTGAAGATCAAATTAAATAATCTGTAGAATGGTGAAAACATCAAGTTTTACAGCAAGTACCTTTTGCCTGTCCCAGAGGTCAACAAACTACATCCCAAGGGCCAAAATCGTCCTGCCTGTTTTCATAAATACATTTTATGGGAACACAGCTACACCCACTCCTTGTGAATTGTTTATGGCTGCTTTCTATAATGACAGAGTTCAGTTGTCGCCCACGAAGCCAAAAATATCTGACCCTTTATGGAAAATGTTGCCCAGCTCTGCTTTGAATGTTCCTGTTTTGTCAACTCATTTACAGAGGGCTGTTTTTTTTATGGAAGCAGTAAAATCAGTACAGATCAGTAAAATCTCAACAGATTTTAAGAAAAGCTCTTCTCACTCATCTCAACTCTGGTCAATTAATTTAACAGAGTTCTGATCAAAGACCTAATCTCGTGCTTAGCAGTGACCCATGTTCCAGCAGAGCTCCTGGAGGTAGTATGTCTCATGGCAAAGCAGGAAGGCCCTTGAGACAGATCTGAGTTTAGTGACTTGGGGCAGATCACTCTCCCCTCTCGAGTCTGTTCTGTTACCTGGAAACATGGATAATGACACCCAAGGGGTTTTTGCAAGGGATTTATGTAAGAACCTAGAACATTCCTGAAGCTTGGCTGGCATCTGCTAAGTGGCAGCTGTAATCATTATGATTATTCTCCCCACCTAGGACAGAGTGGAGGTTTTGGGAAGTCATAGGAATGCATTCAGCCCCTACAGAAAGCTGCTCCAGGAGTAAGAAACACCTGCTCATAGGCCAGACAGGTGAGACAAGGAACATCCCATAGAATGAAGTCGGAGAGACCTTTTCCTTGAACAGTGGGGCCATGGAAAGGTTGAATCAGCAGCACAAGGAGTCTTCCATGAGCTCGCCTGGCTGCACAAGGCTCCCGCTGGAGAGCAGGCTGGGAGCAAGGGCTCCTGTTCATGTCCAAGTGGGAGAGAGAGAGGAAGAGGGTATGTCTCACTGTGTAACCCACACGGCTTTAGCAGATATCGGCTTCTGTGAGCTGGCGTAGTGAGCTGCGAGATCACCGTAGAACAGTGTGTGTGCTTTTTTTCCACACATATTTAGGGAGTGCCTTCCATGCGATAGGCCCTTTGCTGGGCACCTTACCAACAGCAGTGGGTGGGGTTTCCACGATATGTATGTTAGTTCATGGAGTGGATGTCCCGTGCATGAGACACCCATAAGGGAGACATTACAAGTGAGGAGTCCCCTGAAGGAAAAGTGCACAGGTGCCTCAAGCCTTCAGCAAGGGACCCTCATCTTATTTGGGGAATCGAGGAAGTCCTCACACCTTGAGGAATAAAGTGGTAGGTTAAGATGAAAATCACAGCAGGAGTCACTGAGGTGGGCCAGTGGGCGGGCATGAGCACCCTCGTACAGACTAAGGGTCTATACCACATCAAAGAGAAACCTGCAAGAATTGGCTTGAAAGAAACCCTCACCTGGAGGAAACATGTGTCTCTGAGCATGTACGTATCCATTTATTTTCAAGATTTGGAAAGAGAGGTGCATGTTCACTTTAAAAGACGTCGTTTACCCCAGCCTGAAAGGTTCCAGTTGGTCCAATTTACATAACAAGGCATGTGACCAGACACATGGCAAAACATATATTAATTGAAAAGGTTAATGTTGAAAAGGATTAATTTCTTCTTCCCCGGCAGCATGGACCTAATTAAATCTTTCCAGAAGCAGATGGACAATTCTGCCCTCCAAATCGAGATATTTATGTAAATATCACTGAGCTAATTGATACACAGCTGAATCAAAGGAAGGTAAACAATGGGCTTTCATGGTGTCAACAGTTGTGAGTGTGATTTACAGCATTAATGACTTCCTAGAATGAGCTATTATCCCAAGTAAAAGAGATTCTGGGATCTAATTTATTTTGTTGATTATTGCAGTCACACTGAGAGTGAGCCCTGTTTACAGGAAGTATCTGAGTTAGAAGATGGGAACTTTGCCCAGGTCGCCCGTTCCAGAGGTGAGAGCCTCGATGGAGGAGCTATTGCTGTCTGTGAGTGGTCGATGTGTAGAACACAAGGGTTAAGCGAGGGGACCACCTGTCCCTAAAGTGACTCCAGTGGGTCAAGGCCACATGGGCTGGGGAAGAGCTCAGACTGAGATTTTCGAGTTCTAAGCCCCGTGCTTGCCTTTTCTACCCTTAGCTATGTTTTGGGTGGGTCATAGCTTTTCGGCTCCCTTGTCTTGTGTAAATGGAGAAATGGCACCTCCTGGCTTGTGTTCAGGACCAAGGATTGGGAAGCAAAAGGGAGAGTAACTACGAAGCGCGTTGTGAAGTATAGAGGGCTATGTAAGTGGAAGTTATTATGACCCAGACATTCATGTTAGTATTTTGATACATCTCTTTCTTCTCCAGGCCATGCTAGCCTGCAGGTAAAACGGTCACTACATTCCCCCACACCCACCTCACTGACCACCTTGAGATCCTCAAATCTTTCTCTTCTTCAGGCCTTCTCGAATTCTCTTCCTCCTGCTCCATGCATGACTGGCACCCTTTCAGTAATTCAGGACTCATCTATAATGTCTCCTGCCAGAAAGTTCTTAAGTCAACCATGTGGATACTCTTCCCTACTTCTTCTCCATTGACTTTATCTTGGTTTACCTTCATGTAACTTGGAATCATTTATTTGTTCTAAGTTATTTATTTCTTTGCTTTCTCGGTTAATGTCTGCCTCTCCTATTAATCTGTAAATTTATTTCTAGATTTCCCTTCTCAAGTCCCATCTACCCTGACTGCAGCTCAGCTGGGGTTTCATACTCTGAGCATCCTCTGTGGACCTGTTCTGTCCTGTCCTGTCCCCCTCTTTTCTCCTTCCTCTGTGCTAAACTCAGTGGTGGTGAAGAGCTTGCGATTTTGAGGAAAATCCCTTGGGTTCAGACACCTCTGTGTCTCAGTTCCCTTAGTATAGAATGAAATAAACATAACACCTTCATTACTGGGGCAGGAGCATACTTAGAATTGCTCCAGTGCATAATAAGAAATCAGTAAGTATTGCCCACGATTGCTGCTGTTGTTAGTATTATTTCTCTGTTCAGGGAGTGTACTTGGGAGACCTGGCTCTCTATCTGGCTCCCCCTTCATTTCTGCAGAGCCTTTCCCGCCCTGTGCTCCTGTCCCCTTCCTCCATAGTTCAGCTAGCCTGCTGTTGGCTTCGCCTCACTCATTTGGGAGGAGGTTTGCAAGTGAAACCGACGATCCCTTTGGGCAGGCAGGTGCATTTGTTAAACAGAAGGGAGCTGTCTAGTATCAAATTGAGATAAAATCACTGGGTTCCTGTGAACTCTGTTTGCTACATCTGTTCTTCTTTGCCCAGGAACACCCATCCCTCCATTGTTCTGTCATCTTTTCTGTGTTTCTACTTGTAGACCAACTCTCAGAATATTCCCCCCCCCCACACACTTAATTGGCCTTCTCTGCCTTTGATCCACCTTCAAAAAGACAAACAAGCCCTTTGTTCCTTTCCCTGTCCATGTTCAGAGGGAACCGGGAGGAATTCTTAGTACTTTTCTTGGCCTGATGTCACTGTGACCTGGTCGGTATGGACGAGGCCCACTTGAGGCCACTGGGCTGAGGTCCAGGAGGGGAAAGACGCTTTGTGCTGAATGTCAGCCATGGTGATTACCATTTTTGTGTTGCACATGGAAAGACTGAGTTCCTAGGAGGATGTCAGGCAACTAGGAAGGGGCAATACCCAGATGGGGACTGTGTAACAGGCTGAGAATCAGTAGACTCGTTGGGCCAAGGCTGACTTCCGGTTCCTGTCTATAAGCACTGGCCATGTGACCTGGGGCAAGTGGCTTCACCTCTCAAGGCTTCGTTGTTCCCATCTGTGGATTCCTATCTGACACCACCCTCCACAAAGTGCCCTTGTGAGGATTCTATCGATGACCTGTGTGTTCTGCACGATGGCAGAGAGCTCGTCTGAAGAATCCACCCTACCTGACTCCAGAAACAGTGCTCTTTTCTTTAATGAATGCCGGCCACTCCTTACATTTGCTGTTCCCCGTGCAAGGCCATATCCAGCCCTTCCTTCGCACACCTTGTCAGATTCTTGACCCCTGCCCGTCGGAACGGCTCACTCTCTTCATGACCTTTCCCAGTTTGTTGATGGCAGAGCCTCACCTGCTGTGCTCAGTTGTTGGTTTCCCCAGGGACTGGGCACCGACTAAGTCATTTGCAACCTGAGTTCCTCACGGTGTACTTGACAGTGAGCAGGGGCTGAAGGAAGGGAGCACAGTGCCCTGCTGTGAGTTCAGGGGAGCCGACTTCTTGCTGCGTGACCTTCAGAGAGCACCACCACCCCTTTGGAGCTTCTATTTCTTCCTTTAGCTTTGGTACAAAAATACCGCAGAGTGGGTGGCTTAAAGTGGCACAAATGTACCCTCTCGCCATTCTTGAGGCTAGATGTCTGAAATCAAGGTGTTGGCAGGGCTGGTTCCTTCTTGAGGCTGTGATTGGCGGGGTCTCTGCCATGCCCCTCTCTGAACCACTGCGGGTTGTACTTGGGAGTCACCCCGCAGGCCAGTGGTGGCATACTTCCAGTCTCTGTCTCTGCTTCACATGGCCTTCTCCCTAGGCGTGTCGCTGTGTCCAGAGTCCCGTCTTCTTCTGAAGTCACGAGTCATTGCCTTAGTAGCCACCCATACCCGCTATGACCTCATCTGAGCTTGGTTACATCTGCAAAGAGCCCTGTTTCCAAATAAGTTCAGGTCACGAGGACGGGGAGTTAGAAATGGAACATATGGTTTATGGGATGCAGTTCAACCCACAACATAAGGATCATCAACAGTGATAACCATGTGGCCCATCCTTTTGTAAATTCATATGTGTGTTGTGATTTGATATTTACATGCATTGCCTATTTAATTTCTCATAAGGGTTGACTTATCATTCCCAGTCTGCTGATGAGGAAATGAAAGACCTAGAGTGGCATAGACACTTGCTCAAGGTCACACAGACAGAAAGCAGCAGAGCCGGGGCATGAATGCGAGCAGACTGCAACACTCACATTTTCAGGTTCTGAATCACTGGGGAAAAGCAGCTGCCTTACCACAGCGGGTGCAGCGACATGACGCACGGGAGACTGAGCCTGATGCCTGACGTTCGCCAGATGCTCTCCACGATATGAGTTTCATTTCAATCTGTGCAAGGTTCCTAACTCTCCGGCCTGCCTCCACCCAGCTGCCGCCTCCTCTCCCGCACCCTTGGAGCCCTGATCCCGCACTTGATATCTCCCTCGGATGTCTGATCGGCCTCTCAAACCTGATGCGTCCATGATGGACCTATTGATTTTCCTCTCCAAATCTGCTGCCCACTCTCCAGCCTTCCCTGCCTCGGTCAGTGGCGCTGCCGTCTGCACAGTCGCTCAGGCCACAGACCTCAGGGTTAGGCTTGCTCCCTCTTGGCAAAGAACCCATCGTCTGTCATTAGGAAGTCCTGTCCATTTTACTGTGAAATACATCTCACCACAACAACCCCCACTCAGGCCACCCGATTTTTCACCTTTCAAAAACAATAGTTCTAACTGACTTCCCTGCCTCCTCCCTCTGTAGCCCATTTACCACACAGGGGCTGGCCAAGTGATCATTTTTGTTTGTTTGTTTTTGTTTTTTAAAGATTTTATTCATTCATTTTGGACAGAAAGAGATCAGGTGAGCATGTGCATGAGTGGGGTAAGGGGTACAGAGGGAGGAGTCACCAGTCATTGCCTTAGTAGCCACCAGAAGCATGTTCCCCACTGAGCAGGGAGCCCGATGCAGGGCTCGATCCCAGGACTCCAAGCTGAAGCCAGATGCTTAACTGACTGAGCCACCCAGGTGCCCCTCCTGGCCCCACCCCAAGTGATCTTCCTAAAGATGATTCAGGTAATGCCAACATTTCTCTAAAACCTTTCAGTGTCTTCCCAACATGCTTAGAGTAAGATCCACTGGGCTCTTGTTTTTTTGGGAGGTTTTTAATCACTGCTTCAATCTGGTTCTAGATATTGGTCTCTTCAGGTTGTCCATTTCTTCCTGTTTCAGTCTTGGAAGTTTATAGATTTCCAGGAATCCCTTTGGTGGGGATGCAATTTGGTGCAGCCACTTTGGAAATCAGTGTGGAGATTCCTCAAAAAATTAAAAATAGAACTACCCTATGACCCTGCAATTGCATGACTGGGTATTTACCCCAAGGATACAGAGGTAGTGAAAAGAAGGGCCATATGTAACCCAATGTTCATCGCAGCAATGACCACAATTGCCAAACTGTGGAAAGAGTCAAGATGCCCTTCAACAGATGAATGCATAAAGAAGATATGATCCATATATACAATGGAATATTATGCCTCCATCAGAAGGGATGGATACCCAACTTTTGTAGCAACATGAACAGGACTGGGGCACCTGGGTGGCTCAGTAGGTTAAAGCCTCTGCCTTCAGCTCAGGTTATGATCTCAGGGTCCTGGGATAGAGGCCTGCATCAGGCTCTGCTCAGCAGGGAGCCTGCTTTTTCCTCTCTCTCTGCCTGCCTCTCTGTCAAATAAATAAATAAAATATTTAAAAAAAAACACCACAAAAAACCATGAATAGGACTAGAGGAGATTATGCTGAGTGAAATAAGCCAAGTAGAGAAAGTCAAGTATCATATGGTTTCACTTACTTGTGGAGCATAAGGAGTAACATGGAGGACATTAAGAGAAGGAAAAGAAATGTGAACTGGGGTAAATCGGAGAGGGAAACGAAGCATGAGAGACTTTGGACTCTGACAAACAAACTGAGGGTTTTGGAAGGGAGAGGGGTGGGGGATGGGTGGTGGGAATTGAGGGTAAGTATTGCATGGAGCTCTGGGTGTGGTGCATAAGCAATGATTCTTGGAACACTGAAAAAGTAAAATAAAATAAATTATTAAAAAAAAATCCAAGAGCCCCACCCTGGTCACTGCTCTCTGTTAGGCCTTACCTCCCCCAGTGCTCGCTTTTCTCCGTCCCTATAGCATCTCAAGCTCATTTCTGTCCCAGAGGCTTTGCAAGAGCTGCTCTTTCTGCTTGGAAAGTTCCTTCTCTCGATCTGGTCATCATTCTGCCTTCAACTTGAATATATCCTCAGATTTTGCGGGTGTGGCCTTGGTCTTAATTAGTGCTTCACCTCTAGGACTTAGAATAGTGCTTGGTATACAGTAGGTACTCAAGAATTATTTGTTGACCTAATGGCATAGAAGGGATGTGAATTCAGGGACTACTTTGTATCTCTAGTGCTCAGAGTCTGGCCCATAAAAGGCCCGTGGTCATGTTTTTCTGAATGAATGAAGACACAAATGTTTGTTAGATGTGGGTTGCAGAGTGAGGGAGAAGCCAAATCTTCTTTTGTGTTTCCCACTCAGTTTTCACGGGGTGGCCTCCGATTTAGAGAAGACCCATGCCCCTGATGTTCTGACATTCTCCTACAGGATGCTCTTTGTAGTCTCCTGCTTCATGTCTGCCGGGCTGCTTGTCAGCAGTAAGCAGGGGCAGGAAAACTGGAAATGGAGCTGCCTTTCTCTCCAGGGAGAAGTTACCATTGGTCTACCTCCTGCCTCCACTCCTGGCCACAGCCTGGTTATTCAGCCCTCTGCCAAACAGATGGACAATGGAACTGGTGAAATGAAGATGCTCATGTAAATATCACTGAGCAGAGTGATGCTCAGCTGAACTAAAAGAAGGGAAACAAGATAGGAACACAATATTAACAGCTGGGAAGATAATTTACCGCATTAACGACTTTTCCTGGCAAGCTGCTCTTCGCACGGTGGAGATCTAGGATCGAATTCATTTTCTCGATCAGTGAAGCTGAATGCAGAGGTGGTACCTGGGACATGAAGACCCATAAATCATACAGCTCCTAAATCACCTGGCCCAGAAAGGAGAATCCCAGGTGCTCACATCATGCTTTCCCCTGGGGAACAAAGGCATTCAGTATGATCTAAATAGTTTTGTGGTTCTCATCCATCACATCTTTTGAAAGCCTACTGAGTACCACTTTGCTGGGTTTGGCTTGAAAAGATAAAAGGGATGCGGTTGTATTTCTTATGCAACTGTAGTCTATCTAACGAGACAGTTTTCCCACACATAGCACAGGATTGTGGAGACATTGCTAGAAATGTTCTCAAGGGGAGTTCAGAGGAGAAGGTGGTCAGTTCTTGCACTGGGTTGGGAATCATGTAAGCTTTCTAGAGGAGGTGACACTTGATTACATCAATAAGAGGGGCGCCTGGGTGATTTAGTTGGTTGAGCATGTGACTCTTGGTTTCGGCTCAGGTCATGATCTCACGGTCATGGGATTGACCCTTACATCAGGCTCTGTGCTCAGTGTGGAGTCTGCTGCAGATTCCTCTCTCCCTCTCTGTCTCTCAAATAAATAAAATCTTTTAAAAAAAAAGAACATTAATAAGAGTTCAACACAGATGAGCAGATCAATCTGGGCAGAGGGAACAGAGTCAGAACGGTAGGATGAAGCTTGAACAGCTGTGAGTCGTAGGATAAAAACAGGACTTAAGGCTGCAAGGCGTGCATGCAGAGACCCGACCAGAAGACCCAAAGTCTGAGTGTGGAAGGGCGTGTCGGCCAGAGCAAGCCATACCCCCTCCTGCAGTTCTGGGAGACGCTCCATCAGGTTTGGCTATATGAAGTCTCTGGACTCCGTGCGGAGAGTGGATTTGGGCTTAGAAAAAGAAAAACAGAAACAAACTCAAAACCAAAAACTGGAGGTAGGGAGTGAAATGAAGAGGGTAATTAGCCACTGAGAATGGCAGCAGCGGCAGGCCAACGCTGAAGGGACTCCTGCAAGACCTGCCTGGGGGGGTGGAGGGAAGAACCTGGCCATGATGGGGGTTCCAGGAGCAGAGAGCCTTGGGAGAACAGGCCTGTTACAGCTGTGGCTGCAACACTCCATGGAATAAAATGTATTTGTCAAACCTTAAGGAAAACCCATTAGTGCTTTCATAGAAGGAGAGGCAGGAGGCACGTCCGTTTCCTGAGCTATATGGCAAGCAATCCTGACAAGCGTGCCTTTCTCCCTCCAGAGTCACTCAGCAGGCTGTCTGCTCTCCCGCCATGTTTCCTTCTCCTGGAACTAGAGACCCTGCCTCCCACCTGCCGCTGCACAGTGTGAGTGCCTTCCTGCCAGCTGCCTTCCACAGGGAGTCTCTCAGATTTTCACCCTCACTGTGTCCCACATTGAGGAAAGCCTGAATTTGGGTCCAGCATGTTTCCTAAACCTACTTTCCAAGCTTCCCCAAGTCTGGAAGCTTCTACTTTCCATAGTTTCTATGTCCTTCTCCTCAGTTCACTATTACCTTTCCCTTTTGTGTTAGGTTCCTAGGGAGGCCAAAACAAAGTACCAGAAACCAGTGGCTTAACACAGCAGAAATTCATTCTGTCATGGTTCTGGAGGCCAGAGATCTGATGTCAAGGTATGGGCGGGCCCATCCTCTCTCTGAAGGCCCTTGTCCAGTCCTTGCTCCTGGTGGTTGCTGACCACCCTTGGCACCCTCCAGCTTGTAGAGCTGTCACTACCACCTCTGCTTCTGTTTTCACATGGCCTGGTCCTTGGGGGTGTCTCTTGTCCCAATTCTACTCTTCTTCTGAGGACACCAGTCATTGGATTGGGACCCACCCATATCCAGTGAGACCTCATTTTCACTGACTTACATCTTCAAAGACTTTAAAAATAAGCTCGTCTCCACACGTAAGGAGGGGTTAGGACTTGAATTTCTCTTTTTGGGGGACATAATTTTACCCACAACACGTGGGTTGCCAACCTCACTGTCTCCGACAGTCAAATGCAATGGCTCACCGGTGGCTCTCCATGTCCTCAGAACCATTGTGCTTCCAGGTTTGCTTTGACTGTGTTACCATGGGTAGCCTTCTAAAGTGTGAGACTTGTCTTATCCTTCTCAAGTCTCAGTGCCCTATCAAGGCCACACGTTGGCTTTTCTGGCTCTTACTAACCTTTCCAGACTTACTTCTTAGATCCTGTGCTCCAGAGAAGACAAAATACTCACCACTCCATTAGTGTCAGCCTCTTTATGCCTCTGCACCTTTGTTTATCCTGTCTTCTGTGTCACAAATGTTTATCCTGTTTAGTCTGCTACACACACGGTGGTACTTACACTGCAGGTAGAAATGATCTCTTGGGCGCCTGGGTGGCTCAATGGGTTAAAGCCTCTGCCTTCGGCTCAGGTCATGATCTCAGGGTCCTGGGATCCAGGCCCGCATCGGGCTCTCTGCTCAGCGGGGAGCCTGCTTCCTCCTCTCTCTCTGCCTGCTTCTCTGCCTACTTGTGATCTCTCTCTGTGTGTCAAATAAATAAATAATTTTTAAAAAAAGAGAAATGATTTCTTTCTTTCTTTCTTTCTTTCTTTCTTTCTTTCTTTCTTTTGTTCTTTCTTTCTTTCTTTCTTTCTTTCTTTTATTTAAAGATTATTTATTTGAGAGAGAGAACGTGAGTGCATGAGTAGGGATGGGCAGAGAAATAGGATCTTCAATCAGGCTCTCCACTGAGTGTGGAGTCTGATGAAGGACTTGATCCCATGACCATGAGCTCACAACCTGAGCTGAAACCAAGAGGCAGTCACTCAGCTGACTGAGCCGCCGAGGTGGCCCCTGACTCCTCTATTTCTGGGTTTCCATTAATCCCAGGAAAAACTGCTCCCACTAACCACAGGCTATGGTATACATATCACTGCACTGAAGGACTTCTGTGTTCACCTCCTCTGCTAGGCAGTGAAAGTCTGGATTTTTGTATCTCTAGTGCCTAGCTCATTATATTCAATAAATATTTGTCAAATGAAAGCATGCCTAAATATTTGAAGGAATAAGCAAATGGTGTATTTAGGCTTATTTTCTATTTCTTTCTTTTTTAAAAAGATTTTATTTATTTATTTGACACGAGAGATACAGCGAGAGAGGGAACATAAGCAAGGGGAGTGGGAGAGGGAGAAGCAGGCTTCCCACTGAGCAGGGAGCCCGATGGGGGGCTCGACCCCAGGAGGCAGACGGATAATGACTGAGCCACCCAGGCGTCCCTAGCCTTATTTTCTAGAAGTATTTTTTAGAACAGGTGGACCGGTTATTTTTGTCTAATCTCAATATTGTTTGGCACACACATAACACACATAAAACACAGGAAAATATGCTTTGTCTCATAATTATTTCGCACAGAGACCACAAAGTATGTTGATTCATTTTTCAGCAGGTTCCAGGACATGGGGGTAAAACACCTTACAGTATGTTGCCGTGAAGCCCTGGTACCTGACACTCATTTATTCATTCATCTATCATGTCCTTTATTTTATCTTCTCATTGCTTATTTCATTTGTAAGAAAAATGTTTGTTGAGAATGACAGACTAAAAATAATTGTTTCTGAGGTTGCAGGCATGAAGATAGGCTCTAAGGAGTAAGAGGGTAGGAACCAGGACCCTGCCATAATGATGCTGAAGAGTGACCAACTGTGGGGGAGAGCTGTGACAGAGGAGAAGCTCTTAGTGCTTCTCCAAGTGTGGCCCATGGACTACCTATGTGAATAACACCTAGGCTCCTTAAAAATTTATATTTTATTGTGGTAGGAACACTTAACATGAGATTCACCTTCTTCTTCCTTTTTTAAAAGATTTTATTTATTTATTTGAGGAGAGAGAGAGAGACAGCACAAGAGTGGGGAGGGTTAGAGGGAGAAGTGGACCACCCACCGAGCAGGGAGTCTGGGCATGGGGCTCAATCCCAGGACTCCGGGATCATGACCTGAGCTGAAGGCAGACGCTTAAACAACTGAGCCACCCAGGCGCCCCAAGATCCCCCTTAACAGGAATTGAAGAGCACGACAGGATTGTCAAGTCAGGGACGTGCAGTACTGCAGGTCTTTAGAGCATATTCACCTTCCATAACTGGAACCTTAGTTAAGCTCATTGGTCAGTTACACCCCGTTTATCCCTATCTCCAGCCCCTGCCAATTATGATTCCATTTTTTGATTCTATGAATTTGATTGCTTTTGATACCTCTTCTAAGTGGAATCATATAGTATTTTCCTTTTTTAAAAAATATTTTGTTTCTTTTAGCAAGCAAGCGAGAGAGAGCTTGTGAGCAGAGGGAGATGGAGGGGGAGAGAAAGGGAAGGAGACTGAGGGGGAGAGAATCTCAAGTGGACTCCCTGCTGAGCACAGAGTTCCATGCGGAGCTCCAGCTCGGGATGCTGCAATCATGACCTGAGCCAAAACCAAGAGTCAGATTCCTAACTCACTGAGCCACTGGGAAGCCCAGTATTTGCCTCTTCACTACTGGTTTATTGCATGCAGCGTGATATCCTCAAGTTTCACCCATGTTAGAGCACATGCTAGCATTTCTTTCTTTTTTAAAGACTCGAGGAGTATTGCATTGTAGGGGGTATGCTAAGCTGCTTTTTGAGCATTCTGATTATCAGTCCAGATGTATGAAAGAAAAACTCCCGGAATGGGGCTTAGGGATCTCCCTTTCAATAGTCTTTCCCAGTATTCGCATGCTTGCTTACTTTTGAAAACAACTCATCAACATCACAAGCAATGTCCTGCTTGTTAAGATCATTATAAATTGTAACCTGGTCACAATGAGGTGCAAATAATTACTGGAGGAGTAAACAAATACTACTACAAACAAAAATAAAAACAAAAGGCAGGACTGAACAGAGGCATTCCAGAGCCCAGAGCCTAGAGTGTGGTGGTGCTTTCTGGGAAGGACCAGAGGGAGGGCACGGTATCTCCATCTGCCATCCTTGAACTATCCAGGATATCAGTGGTGCATTTTCTTTTTCTTGTTCACATTGGCATGAGATTTAATTTTATAATTATCTCCACAAGCCATACAATTCTCATGGAAATCAGCCGTGAGGCAGGGTGTCCTAACTCTCCTGGGCGTCTAATTGTATGCACAGGAGGAATGTCATCTTTCTCACTGAGGTTAAAATTAACTGGAACAGCCTGTAAGATCTCTCTCTCTCTCTCTCTCTCTCTCTCTCTCTCTCTCTCTCTTTTTTTCTTTTTAATCTAACTTTCAGAAAATCTTTTTTTTCCCACTGAATAATTCAAAAATTATAAATTTGCATGTATCAAACTTCTATTGAGCATTTCATTTTCAGAGTCCTTTGCAAGTCTCCTTTTGGACCATTTTTTAAATTAAATTAAATTTAATTTAATTTAATTTTATTTTATTTATTATTTTTAAGGATCTTATTTATTTGTTTAAGAGAAAGAGAGTGAAAGAGCAGGGCTGGAGGGGCAGAGGGAGAAGAAGAGAGAATCTTGAGTAGACTCCACACTGAGCACAGAGCCCGTCCTGGGGTGCAGTCTCACGACCCTGAGCCGAAAGCAGGCATCAGTGACTTAATGGACTGTGTCACCCAAGAGCTCCCCTTCTGGACCATTTTTAAATGCACAAATGAACAAGCTTGAAAGGTGGCTAAGCTACTGTATGGCAGAGCATGGAGAATACCAGACTATCAAGCCCATAGGTCTAGCTGCCTTCTCACTCTCTCACTAATCATTGGTGTGATCTTGAGTTAACTGTCTTTACCTATCAGAGCTGTCATTGCTCCCTTTCCCAGAGGTCTTATATCTCCCCTTAGGATTATGGTAACTTTTACATGATCTAATGTGTGTGCCATGTTTTGTACCTGACATAAAATAGTCAATAAATACGTGGATTCCCTTGAATGATAGCTGCATTTCTTTTATGCATTCAGTCCTTTTGAGTAGGGGGATCATAGTTCTAGAAAAGCCTTTTTGATTAAAATTCTTTGCTGCTTCAGTAGGTTCAGCCGACAGGTGTGAGGGGTCTGGGGTAGTGTTTCTAAAAATGAGATCACCTGGGGGATCTTATTAAAATGTAGGGCCCGAGGCCAAAGTCTGAGCTTCTGTATTTCTAAAAAGGCCCCAGGTGATGCAAGGTTGCACATCACGAACCCTATTTTCCTCAGAGAGATCTAGAAGGAGGCTGGATGTATTATGTGTGTGGCAGAGACTGGCCAGGTACTTAGGGACCTGTTTACTCCTTGTAGACAGTCAAGGGCACACAGTTCCTTGTCGTACAGGCCATACGGCTGGTGTCTGAAATAAGGGAGGTTTCCGATTTAAGATACCTGCTGGATTTCTTCATCGCCTCTCCTTGCTGCACGTCAGTGTGCCCTCTCTAAAGCTTGAAGTGGAGGACTCCCAGGAGAGTCTAGAGGATGGTAGAACTATAAGAGAGAAGGAGCTGTGATCCCTGAGCCACTCAGACTGCCATTGTCTCCTTGGAATGCCTAGTTAGGCAAAGACCCAAATGAGAAATAAACCTTGGTTGTATTAATCTATTGAGGTTTTGGTCATTTGTTACGATGGCTGGTGTAACCTCTCTGGCTGATACAATAGGTGTGCCAACCTACTGACCCTTTTACCCTGGGAGCTTCCGGCTGGAAGTTCTGGGCCCATTTCCTCCAGTGTCAAGCGTTCCCATTCATCCCACTGTGTTGGCCAGATATTAACATTTTTCTGTGTGCCATGACTTGGAAGAGTGGAGAAGCATTCTTTGTGAAGAGTCTGGACTCAAACATTAGGCAAATCTGGCAGTCCATCCATTATCATCACCTTCCTCAGCCACAGTGTCCTGCTCCACTAACTGGCTATTTTTTAAGCCACATGCTAGAAAACTTCAGTTTACTTGGTATTGTCAAGGGGAAGTAGATGGCGGTTGATTGTTTTATGGGATCAGAAGAATCAGACGCCGAGGAGTGGACGGTAGAGGTGAAGGAGCAGCCAGAAGACTCATGGGCTTGATTTACAAATGAGGAATGGAACTCATTTTGAGAAATCAATTGGGTGTCATGGAATATTTATGGGTCTTCGCTCCTGGCAAGCATTTCATTAAGTGAATGCACCCTCGTTTACAACCCAGCTCCCAGAGCTGGTGCATGATCTCCGTCCCCCTCTCCTTCTCACGATTATGAGCAAGGTTGCTGGTTACTTTTTCATGGAACCTTCTAATTCTCCTTGAACATTTTGGGATAATGGATGTTGTTCTCAACCATCAGACATGCTGGCATTTAGCTGAATTTGGTGCCATTGTTGTGGATGGACTCATTCAGGGACTGTGTTTTACAGGCAGGAATATATTTCATAGAAATTGGGGAAGTGTAAACTCATGGTACTGAAAGCTTAGCACATCTTCGCTTGACCTCTTCATTTCACAGATGAGACCCCAGGACAGGAAAGTCACCAGCCCCAAACAGTCTTAAAATGGGACTAGACTGTCTCCTGGTTAACCACAGAGTGTGATATCCTTTACAATTTCATTTCTTTCTATGGAGAACAAGGGCCACCAATGATAGGGTGACATTCAGTAGCTGTTTGTCCCTATAAGTCCCACCGTGCCTAGCCAAAAAGATGCTGTGTAAACTCCGCCGAAATTAAAATCACTATACCTTTGTCTGTTACAAAGTGGGTCCTCCCAAGTAGATATCATGAAATATTTAGCGGGAACGTAAGAAAGAAAATGCATGCCATATAATATTGAGCAGAGAAAGGGGCACAGCTATTCACTGTTGGATTTATACTGGATAATTGTTCTCATTGAACTCTTTAAAGAGTTAGTATTTTCAAGATAATTCAAAGAGGTAAAGTGGTATCACGAAGCAAAATAAGTAATAAGGTAGAGCTCACAACCCAAAGTAAGATGTTCTGTGAGAATCCTTTAGCCTTTTAGGGCTTTAGATTTAAGATTGGGCTTTGGAGAATGAACTCCTCTGTCTACCTATAAAAACCCATCCCATTCAATATCAGGGTTCTTTACTAGTAGGCAAAATCAGGGAGTTTCTTCCCTTTTTTTCTTGGAGAAAGCCAAGCATGCCTGCCTTTGAGGAAGAAGAAACATGTGATTCTTTTTGTTGATTGTAAATAAATCATCTTTCCTTATAAGTCTGTGGGGAAATGATAAGCTTTGAAAGAGAGCCCAAAGTATGGTAGACAAAGGACAAAAACATGAAAATCTTTTAATTAGAAAAGGTCACTTGGCACTTGGGAAGAGCAGTGGGCTCTTATCCTGGTTTCTTCATCTCCCAAATAAGACAATCATATCAGACAAGTTTCATGGCTCCTTCCAACTGAAACATACTCTGATTGAAAGTCAAACAACACCGAAGATCAGAGGGGAAGGAAGGGAAAACTGAGTGGGAAGTCATCAGAGAGGGAGACAAACCATAAGAGACTCCTAACTCTAGGAAACAAACTGAGGGTTGCTGGAGGGGAGATGGGGGGGGATGAGGTAACTGGGGGATGGGCATTGAGGAGGGCACATGATGTGATGAGCATTGGGTATTATATGCAACTGATAAATTATTTAAAAATTTAAAGAAAAAAGTGGGGTGCCCGGGTGGCTGAGTCATTAAGCGCCTGCCTTTGGCTTAGATCATGATGCCAGAGTCCCGGGATCGAGCCCTGCATCAGGCTCCCTGCTCAGCGGGAAGCCTGCTTCTCCCTCTCTCACTCTCCCTGCTTGTGTTCCCTCTAGCTGTGTTTTTCTCTGTCAAATAAATAAAATCTTTAAAAAAATAAAAAATAAAATTAAAAATTAAAAAAATTACAAAGAATATTTGAACAACAACAAAAATAGATAAATAAAAAAAAAGTCATGCTGAGTGAAATAAGCCAAGCAGAGAAAGTCAAGTATCATATGGTTTCACTTACTTGTGGAGCATAAGGAGTAACATGGAGGACAGTGGGAGAAGGAAAGGAAATGTGAACTGGGGCAAATCAGAGGGGGAGATGAAGCAAGAGAGACTTTGGACTCTGAGAAATGAACTGAGGATTTTGGAAGGGAGGGGATGGGGATGGGAGAGCCTGGTGGTGCGTACTGAGGGCACGAATCATATGGAGCACTGGGTGTGGGGCATAAACAATGAATCTTAGAACACTGAAAAAATAAAAAATAAATTACTTAAAAAAAAGATAGTCAGTGAGCTAGGTAAGCAGTAGAATAGTAAGATGGGTTTTCATTACAAGCATGGGCGGTCCCACAGACCTGGATTTGATTCCTGCTTCCATTGCTTGAGGAGTCATCTTGGGTAAATTGCTTAACCTCCTTGAATCCTGAATCTCTCTCTTCTATTTTTTTTCTTAAAATGGAGGGTTAGTATGAGAAGGACCTATCTTGCAAGGTAATTCTACTACTCGATAGCAGAAGGGTAATTTTGTAAGTAGGCATGTGTGGAGTATCCACGATAAATGGCTTGTCCAAAGTCACAGAGTGTACCAGGGCAGAGCAAGTATTTGAACCCACCTGCTTGGACTGCCAGTGCCTTGAGCTTCACATTATACTTAATTGCTGCTAGGTGATATTAAGGATATCAGAGGCAACAAAAATGAGGGTTAAGACATGCTGAGGAAATCTTTGCTCACATTCTCGGCTCGGCCTGCCATTTAACTTCTCTGCTTCCAGCACCAAATGTGGCTCCCCTGTACTCTTGCTTTGCTTGCCTCGCTGGTCTCCTTGGCTCCAGTGTCCTCCTTGTAATTCCATACCCCACCCTGTAGCCAGAGTCATCTTCCTAAGAATAGCTCATGTCAATGTGTATGTACCTTCCAGGACTCCTCATCAGCTAAGAATAAAGTCCAAGATCTTTGTCTGGGTGTCTCTGGCAAGGTCTAAGGGAGACAATTGTGTATTGAATACAAAGGGTCTTGAGTGCAGGGAACTAGTTACAGAGGTCATCGTATTGCTGAGAAGGCAAACAAGGGACAGAGGCAACCCAGGGGTGGGTGATGGGGGGCACTGGTACCAGGCCTCGGACAGAGGGCTGAAGACAGGAAGAGGCAGTGTTACTGGCACGCAGGGACTAACGTAAGCTGATAGATGGACCCATGAAAGGAAGGCGAGTCCTATAATGGAGTGGGGCATAGAAGGGATAGCAGCCATGCCAACTGGCTGTATGAAGCAGAGAAAATGGGGAGAAATCCTGGCTTCCCCATCTCCATACTGCTCCCTGCTCCCACCTTTCCCATTGTCTGAGTCCAGCTAGAAACCAGCTGGTACAGGAAACTGCGGGGTCAGCCTCCCTGAGACTGAGAGAAGAACAGGAAGGATGGGCACCGGGTCCGAGACCCCTTTGGCATAGGACCCACACTATGGTTATCAGACCTAAATCGCACATGTCTGGACTCAGCTTCCAAATCTGTCTGCTGTCGGGTGCTCCCCACCTTTCAACCTGATAAACACTCTTCCCAAAAGTTTCTTTTCCCAACTACCAAGATACATAGGAAGCTTCCTCTCAATTTTCAAGACTGGGAATTTTGAACATCAACTCCTCTTCAAAGACTTGCTAGAGCACTGGGAAAGCAACCAATCAGTCTCACTGAATGAACTTGTCCTACTGCACTGAAGTCAGTTTTCATTTACCTCTGCATCTTATATTTGAAGTCAAAGACTGTATCTTAGTTATTTTGGATCCTCAGCACTGAGCACAGGAACTGGTAAATAGTAGGTCCTCAACAAATTTATATAGGATGAACGAAAGGTAACTGACTTCTGTGATCCAGAGGCAAGATAATTGGACTCAGAGTAGATTAATTATTTGTCTAAATCCAATAACCACCTGAATTCGTCAGCTAGGGCAGCCATAATACAATATCACAGGCTGGGTAGCTTCGACAACAGAAATTAATCTCTCACAGTTCTGGAAGGTAGATGTCTAAGATCAAGGTGCTAGAAGGTTAGTTTTCTCCTGAGGCCTCACTTCTTGGCTTACAGGTGGCTTCCTTCTTGCTGGGTCCTCATGCAGTCTCTCCTCTTGCGTGCACCTCCCTGGTGTCAGTGTAGGACATTGTAGGGACATCAGTCATATTGGAAGAGGGCCCCATTCTTCTGACCCCATTTAACCTTCATTATCTTGAAAGACTCTGTCTCTGTGTGAAGTCACTTTGGGAGTTTGGGCTTCAATATATGAGTTTTGGGGGAATGCAATTCAGTCCATAACACCACCCCTCTAAGAAATCTTTAAAAAGACCCAGATTAGTCTTGATAAAAGTCTGTTCTCTGAATGGTAGATCATTACCTTGAGGGTGTCCTGGCCTAAATGTTGGGAGCTTCCTTTGGCTTCTCACTGTCCACCCGCTGTTTGGT
The DNA here is from genome assembly GCA_004023965.1 of Spilogale gracilis. Lineage (NCBI taxonomy): Eukaryota > Metazoa > Chordata > Mammalia > Carnivora > Mephitidae > Spilogale > Spilogale gracilis. Next base: position 78,143 of record PITA01003608.1, read on the forward strand.
CAGAAGACCAAGCCTCCCAGGTCACCCCTGTGATCTGGGATCCATGGAGGAAAACTGACCCTCTCCATGCTGTTCAGAATTTCACTTTCTGGCTATTCATTATTTCTTCAGACTTTAATAATGATCTCAGCTTGAGATGGGAAAGAATAATGAACCATTCATTCAGATTCAAGACACTAATTAAAAAGGCACAGTTTTGTTTTCATGAGTTATGCTGATGACTTAATTTTAGCAAGACCATGTAAAAAAAAAGTCTCACTGAAGCTTAAAAGGAACTGTAAAAGCACCCAGTGGCTGTCGTGGGCATGTGGGATGATAAGGAAGGAGAAGGTTAGAAAGGCAGAGTAGGGAGTGGGGGTTTGACTTCTAGGTCTCTGTCTTCTTGTAATTGGCTGAGTGACCTCAGGCAAGAGTGTCCTCTCTCTGGTTCTACTTTTTTCCTAAAGAAATATGGATGAAATCTGTCAGACTGTGGGGATCATCTTGACCCGCCACAGAGTCTTCACTGAAAGATCACAAGCAATGTTAAATTCCTGACTGTTGAAGGAGTCTCATCCATTTTGGTTAGGGTAGACCATGAATGATGACATTATGGTTGTGTTTAATAATCTGAATGACTCTCATTTGGAAGCTGGAGAGAATATTACTGGATAATAAGCCTGGATCAAAGTAAATGGGAAGAAGTTAAAGAGAAAAGGGATTGGCATGTATTGGACAGCTTCCTTAAATAAGAACTCTCTAATGATTGTACTCAACTTTTTCACAGGGGAAAGCATTATTTCTGCCCTTTTTTGGATGAGGACTGTTAGGCTATGAGGGTTGCAGTAACTTATCTAAAAGCACATACCTTGTAATTAAAAAGTGGAAGTTAGAACCTAAGGTAGAGGGGTTTAATAGCAAGTGTTCTCTCCATCACAGCATATTGTTCAGTGTTCTCAGGTGAATAGTGGATGAAAAGAATTTTGTAATAATTCCATCTAAGAATAAAATGTAAAGCTCATAGAATAGAATGTTCAATGCCCTTAGGTGCATTGAATCAGACATCTGGTCCCCCAAAGGTCAAGTGTGCTGGAAGGATTCATGCCTCAGCATTTGATGTGACAGACATTGGCAGGATATTGAGTTAGTGTGCTCTCTTTCCTTACCAGTCACTCAGCTAGCCCACCTTCTTCCCTTTCAAGTTAAGTGAGGTGTGGGACTGAATTCTGGCCAATGAATGTTGGTGGAATTCCAGCTCCAGCCCTGGACAATGAAATCTACACAAAGCTGCTCACTCTTTCTTCTGCATGATTTCCGTTGGAGACTATTGGGGCATGAAGTATGGTCAAGTCTAGATGAAAGGGGCCTTGATTCTCTCCTGAACCTGAACCTGCACTGAGAGTGTGTGATGGGCAAGACAGGAAACCTTATCCTGTTAAATCATTATGCTGTGGAGTTGTTGGTAATGGATGTAAGACTGTCTTGCCTGGTGCAAGTGACCTCTAGTGTCCCTTTACCTTCCACTGTGCTAGGAGTCAATGAAATTAATTATAATGTAGAGAAGTTCTAGGCAATGTAAATAAATGGTTGATTTGTACATTGGGGAAGCACTGGGAAGTAAAGTAGGTAACACTTTCTTTTCTCTTTCTATGCCTCAGGCAGATTATTTGTACCATCCACCAGACTTCAGTGAAAAATTTCCTTGTAAACATCTATTCATTTATTAATTCACTAATTTAATTAACAGACATTTGTTTTGTGGAAAGTTCAGGAACTTTGTGCTCTGGAGACTTGAAATACAAAGATGAATGAGGCAGGGCAGTCATTTCTCCCAAGGAGCTGGTGAGACCACAGGCTTTGAAGGGACCTTAGATGACATTCTACTTAACTCCTTCCCTCTCTTAACGTGTGTGCCTGAGCAATCTTATCAGTAAAAGACTTCCTTTACAAATTGCACCCCAGTGTCTGTCAGATTTCCATTTTTATCCTTGAACTCTGCAACTACAAAGGCAGGAAGATACAGGGATAAGAAAAAAATGTATCAGTGTTCAAATTATAGAGACATCAAATGCTTGTTCTTATACAGAAACCCTTTCATTTTCAAAATAAAACAGAAAAAAAAGAGAGTGTGACAACTGTTGTAATCAGCATGGGATCCAGAAGAAGGTGTCTGTGAATCAGAAGATGTTGCTTAGGAGACAGATGAAGACAGCATGATGGACCAGTGAGAGAATTTGGGATTTTAAGTGCTTTGATAGGGAGGACTAGAGTTTCTACTCATTGCGTGTCTAAGAATAGGGCTTATCACATGTCCATGATGAATTATATGAATGAATGGATGCATGTATAGATATAATATATGCATGACATATATATGTCATACTTACATGATTAACAAAATTATAATAAAGTAAAAGCATGCATTAAATGCATTTATTATTCTAGGTACTGTTTCAAGCACATTTGTCTTGGGCCCACCATATTGAGGCTCCTTTACCACCCTAGCCCAGGCCATATTCTGGTTCTACTTTTATTTTTTTATTTTATTTTTTTCTCTGATTCTACTTTTAAAAATGTCAATGCAACAGAAATCTGATTATATTAGAGGGACAGAGAACAATAGGAGGATTCTCAATACCCTTTATTTGCAAATAATCACAGTGTGAGGCAAAATCAAGAAATTACTGGTGCTATTTCCAGCCTTCACCCTAAAGATAAGATTCTTCAAAATCTCAAGCTTCAGTTCCATAGACCCTACCATCATTTCTTTGGTTACCGGGGGTAGGGGTAGGGTTGATGGCAGAAGTGTCCCCTACAGTTAAATGTAGGCAGGCTCAGCAAGACAGCCATCCAAAGAGAGTGGGATCTAGGGGACAGTGCCCCCCTGTAGCTCTTCCCAGGGCAGAAATAAGGGACTCCAAGTTACATCTCATCCTGTATCCACTGTCTCCTTCTCCATGTTCCTTCTTCATCTTACAGAGAAAATTACTGTTAGCCAGTGAGCATGATTTCTAAACAAGTATGTTTAGAACACATGCATATTAATAAGTATGCTAATAAAATGAGCAGCCATAAATCTACCAAAAAATTTATAAGCCAGAATATTCCCAGTACCATTGAAATTACCTGTATGGTTCTTTCCTTATGTGTCCATCATTCTCTTACCTATTTTAAAATAATTTTATGAACCATAAATGCAACCCTTCAATAGTTTACCTATTTAACGTTGTTTAGTTTTTAATTTTTATAAAAAGTAAAATATACTTGAGTGTACTCTGGTGATTGGCTGTTTTCTCCACTCAACATCTGTTCATAAGATTCACCTCTCCCAGAATGGAGTAAGGACTTGAATGTAAGGTGTGAAACTGTGAAACTCCTGGGAGGAAACATAGGGGAAAACTTCTTGACACTGTTCTTGGCAATGATGTCTTGGGTATGACACCAAAAACACAGGCGAGTGAAAACAAAAAGGAACAAATGGGGGTTAAAAAGCATCTGCACAGCAAAGGAAATAATCACAGCAGTAAAAAGTCAACCTAAGGAATAGGAGAAAACATTTGCAAACCACTGATATGATTAGAGGCCAATCTCTAAAAGCTTTAAGAAATTCCTACAACTCAACAGCAACAACCAAAACGCAAAACAAATAACCTAATTAAAAAGTGGGCAAAGAGCTTGAATGGTCATTTCTCAGGCAGAGTCATTTCTTCATATGAATGACCAACAGGTATATGAAAAGTTGCCCAGGAACTCTCATCATCAGGGAAATGCAGATCAAAACCACAGTGATATAGCTCCTCATACCAGTACTGATGATTATTATGAAAACAAAAACAAAAGATAACCAATGTTGGCAAGGGTGAGACAAGAGAACCTTTCCTTGTACACTGTGGGCGGGAATCTCTATTGGTAAAAACCATTATGAGAAACAATATGGAGTTACCTCAAAAAATTAAAAATAGAATTACCATGTATCAGGCACCCCCACTTCTGGGTGTATGTCCAAAATTGTTGTAATCAGTATCTCAAAGAGCTGTCTGCACTGTCTGTTTGTTACAGCATTGTTCATAATAGCCAAGATACGGAAACAAGCTAAATGTCCATCAGCAAATGAATGGATAAAAGAAATGGATTATGTATATAAAGTAGAATGTTATTCTGCCTTAAAAGAAGAAGGAAATGCTACTATTTGTAACAGCCTGGATGAAATTGAGGACATTTGGTTGAGTGAAATAAGTCAGTCTCAGAAGAACAAATATTGCATGATTCTGCTGAGATGAGGGATCTCATGTGGTCAAACTTGTAGAATGGAAGGGAATAGAAGGCGGGTTTCCAGGGGCTGGAGGAGGGGGGAAATAATGGGAAGCTGTTGCTCAAGCAGAATAAAGTTTCAGTTATACAAGAAGAATAAGTTGTAGAGATGTGCTGTACAACACAGCACGGTCCATAAATTTAACAACGTGGTATTGTGCACTTAAAATGGTGTCAAGAAGATTGATTTCATGATAAGCGTTCTTACTACATACACAAAAAAGGACACAAGAATGAGAAGAGAAGGCACCAATCTGGCATGGACCTACTGAATTCAGATTTCTTCCAAAGACCAGGCTCAGGGAAGGCACGTGCTTATGTGGTCATTTATTTACTTGGTTTTATTTCCATTCATCTTCTTCATGAACACACATTGGCTATTTGATACATGTTATATTTCACACAGAACTTTCACTTATATTTTCTCGTTTTTTCCTCTCCACAGTCTTGTGAGCTAGTTAGCTAGGTGCTACAACTTCCATCTCACAGGCTCAAAAAAATTTCAGCCTTGTCTAATATAGAAGTAGTTAGTTGCAAGGATCTTCCTTCAAATTTGGGGTCATTGGTCATAATCCGCTATATGGCAATGTCCCTCTGTAGCCAAATAAAACTGAGGGTGTATGCTAGATGAAGTGGTTAATGAATGAGTAGCATTAAAGTAGAAATAGAATCTGACCTTCATACAGCAAATGAGGACAAAAGCTACAAAAGTGTAGGCAACAGAATTATATTTAGTCAAGAGAGATTATGAAGCGGACCTTGACAGGACCCCAAGTGCATCTTGATATTGCAACACTGATGGTCATCTGGCAACTTTGGGTATGCACATTCTAGAAGGCTAATAGAGTAAATCTGCTCTGTCCTTTGACTCCCATGCATGGCCTACTTTATATGAGCCCCTAATGAACCTACTGAATGGATTCTTGACAAAGAGTGATAAAAGGGTTATTAAAACAAACACATTCTCCTCTTGGACAGGAACATGGATAGTCACACAGTGTGTAGGAGGGGGTTGGGGAGAGAATTCTTATTCATGCAGAATTGCTTAATACCAAGTGTTCTGTATACATGGTCTTTATGATAATCTGAAAAAGTTGGTATTAAAAACTTGTTCCAGAGGATAAACCAGAAACTTACTAAGCTTGGCTTTCCATTCTAGCTCTGACCTTTGTAGGTTTGTGATTTGGAGGAAGAGGCTATGCTGCTCAGGCCTTCTGTTCCCTTGATGTAAAAGGAGCACCAATATGCAAACTCCTTTGATGGCGTGTTGTCAGTATTCTACAGCTGAGATGGTGTGTAAGAAGCCGCTCTGGAAACCCCAAAGTACTGTCCTTGTGTGAAGAGGAATAAGACTTTGATGCTGTGTTTTCTATTTAGAAACAATGAGAAGGACTATCACCGAAATCAAGCCTTTTGTGCGAACTGCTGAAAGAAGAATGCAGAAAATTATAAAGGTCAGTTCAAAAGGCCAGATTTGTTTTTTGAAATAGCTTCAGGAAAATAGGTATTATTTCTTTTTTGAGTGTTTGGTAAAATTCCTCAGGGAATCCATCATGTCCCAAATTCTTGTTTTTTGGGAGGTCTTTGATCACTGCTTCAATTTTGTTACTGGTTATTGGTCTATTCAGATTGTCAGTTTCTTCCTGTTTCAGTCTTGGTAGTTTATAGGTTTCCAGGAAGGCATCTATTTCTTCCAGGTTGCTTAATTTTTTGGCATATGGTTGCTGATGATAATGCCCAATATTGTTAGCCATCAGGGAAATTCAAATAAAAAACGCATTGAGATACCACCTTACACCATGGCAAAAATTAACAGGACAAGAAACAACAAGTATTGGAGAGAATGTGGAGAAAGGGAAACCCTCTTACATTCTTGGTGGGAATGTACTTTGGAAAACAGTGTGGAAATTCCTCAAAAAATTAAAATAGAGCTACCCTATGACCCTACAATTGCACTACTGAGTATTTACCCCAAAAATACAGATGTAGTGAAAAGAAGGGCCATATGTACCTCAATGTCCATTGCAGCAATGGCCACAATTGCCAAACTGTGGAAAGACCTGAGATGCTCTTCAATGGATGAATGGGTAAAGAAGATGTGGTCCATATATACAATGGAATATTACTCAGCCATCAGAAAGGATGGGTATCCACCATTTGCATGGATGGAACTGGAAGGGATTATGCTGGGTGAAATAAGTCAAGCAGAGAAAGACAAATATATGGGTTCGTTCATACATGGAACATAAGGTGTAATATGGAGGACATTAGGAGAAGAAAAGGAAATGTGAACTGGGGTAAATCAGAGAGGGAGATGAAGCATGAGAGACTATGGACTCCAGGAAACAAACTGAGGGTTTCAGAGGGGAGGGTGGTGGGAAGGATGGGTTAGCCTGGTGATGGGTATTAAGGAGGGCATGTGATGTGATGAGCACTGGGTGTTATATGCAAATAATGAATCATGGAACACTACATCACAAAATAATGAAGCACTGTATGGTGACTAACATAGCATAATAAAAAATAATACAAAATTAAAAAATTAAAAAGGCCAGATTTGTACAGAGTGATTTTGTATTCAGTGTGTATTAAGCATTGGTGTTAGTATAAGGTGGGAGAACAGAGCAAATAAGTTTTTTCTAAGTTAATTTAGATTGGAAGTAATTTATTTATTCTAAAGATTTTATTTATTTATTTGAGAAAGAGACAGAGAGAGCTTGAGTGGGGGCGGGGGAAGGAGCAGAGGGAGAAGCTCCTGGCTGAGCAAGGAGCCTGATGCGGGGCTTGATCTCAGGATCCTGAGACCATGACCTGAGCTGAGGACAGATGCTTAACGGAGCCCCCTAGGCACCCTGGAAGTAATTTAAAAGGAGTGATTCATTAAAATTATATCTTCTCTGAGAGATAATCACTGTGTGTGATTATCTAAGACATGTTTCCTGAAGTTTAACATCTGTACAAACATAGAGGTTTACATTTCAAATGGTTAAAGACAGCTCTGTAATAAAGCAACTTGACAGTAAGGCAGACCTTCTCTGTTTTTACACTGAATGCTAGGAAATTCACCACAGAAAAGCCATATGGGTGACAGAAGAGCCTTGTAGTTCTTCTTTCCATAAAACTTGCTTCTCTCTCCTTCATTAGGAGATAAGTTACTTCTTTTAAATCTTGAGGTTAAAGAATCAGGCTGCTTACTCTGCCTTTGTTGCTAAGGGTACACCTACAAATCAGAATCTGACTAGCCAATGGAGTTTATCTCCAAGTTGTTCGCCTTGTGATTAGTTTTAATTCAAGTTATTACATCTTTAAAGGGAGACTTCTTTGTCTGATTTTATCTTTTCTCTTCCCAGGGAGTAAGAGTTAGGATCACCATCATAGCCATCAACATCATAATCACCGTCTATATCAATTACCTACTACTGCATAAGAAACTGTCTCAAAATTTTGTGGTTTAGACAGTAATAAATATTAATGTTATCTTATAGTTTCCATGAGTCAGCAATTTGGAATCGACTTTGCTGGGTGGTTCTGACGTAGGGTCTCTCACGAGGTTGCAATTAAGATGTAGGTTTGGGCTATAGTTCTTTAGAGATTTGGCTGGGACTGTACTGGATTCGTTTCTGCTGTGGTTCACTCATTTGATTGGCAGGTGGTATTGACCTTTGGTAGGAGGTCTCCAGTTCCTTATCATGTTGATCTCTTCATAGAGCTGCTTGAAGGTCTTCTTGTCATGGGGGGTAACTTCCTCCACAGTGAACAATCCAAGAGAGCAAGGTGAAAGCTGCAATGGTTTTTATTGTCCTGATCATGGGAGTCACACAGAATTATTTCAACAATAGCCTATTGTTATCTGGGTCAGTTCTATTTAATGTGGGAGAAACCTATTTGAGAGCTTTAAAGCCAGGAGACATGGGTCATTTGGGGCCATTTTGGAGGCTGTTAACCACATCATCATAATAAATTTCCGAATGAAGGAATGATTTAAGAAATGAGAAATACACAAACATTTAAGAAAAATGTTCTCTAGGTAGATTTTCTTACAGAAGATTATACTTGTAGATTTTTTTTTCACTCCTGACATGCCATTCTTTAGTTTTTAGTTGGAAGGAGGCAACAATAATTTCTATCTAAACTTAATGTCAATTAACACAGTAATTACAAGACAGTAGCTAGTCTCACATGATAATTGATGATAATTGCTTCCTGCTTTAATTGGTAGAAACAAGACTGTGCACTAGGAATCTAAACATTCCTTCAAAAAGAAAAAGAAAATCAAAGAAGAAAATTTGTCTAAGTCATTTGTAAGCTGATAAGAAGCTAACAAATCCAGCCTACATGTCTACAAGGCATCAAAGCAGCTGCTGGCAATGCTTGGCATTTCTCAGAGCTGGCAAGGATGATGGAGGAAGTGAGACCACCACGCTGGCTGGCATCAGCCCCCAGGGTGCTGCTGAGATGTGTGCGGGTGCCCAGCTGTCCATGGCAGCGATGCCAGCGTGCTGAAGTACTTGAAGGTTGCCAACGTGACAGACCAAAGTAGGCTCATCAGTGAGAGATGGGGTGATGTCTCTCCTCCGTTGCCACCTGTGTCTTCTGGAAAGATGGGTTCAAAGCAAAATGGGGAGGAGATAAGAGTTAGTGTTGTTTTTGAGATGAAATAGTCTGGAAATATGTATCTCATAGAATCTGAAAGCAGGGGAAGTGTAAGAAAGGAAGGCATGTAATTCAGGTACACAGGTGAGCCTCCATTTGCTAGAGAGGGGAAAGGGCCAATGAATGAGGCATGGGAAACTTCTAGAAACCCAGCTGCATCCTCATAAAACAGTAGGTGGATGGCAGATGGAAACAAATTAATATCAGTATATCCAAGTAGCAAGAAAATAAAAGAAGATATAGGAGAAATAAAGGTTGTCCATGACTAGACACTTTGAAAAGCTGAGGAGATGCAACATCTTGAGGGCGGTGGGCAGAGGTAGATGTAGGTGTCTTCCCTACGTCCTTGGGACCATGGACTTCAGCAACATCAGTAGCAGTTTCTGCTCAGAAATCCATTGAAAATTATCCCCTCAGTGGGAACAAACTTAGGGAAAATACATTAGAAAGTTGATATCTCAGATCTAGATAATTCCAATCAGGAAGCAGAGTCAACAGCCATTGGGATGCAGGAGCAGAGGACTGCTCACAAGAGACTATGGCAGTGATTTTACAACAGTAGGTTGGAGTGCTTATTCAGTTCTAAACTAGGGATGCCAGACACAACTCAGGGAGGGGGGAAACAGCTTAGGCTTTCTGAAGATGCAAGATGGTGAAAAAAGGCACCTCGAGTAAGATGTGGTGACTAGGGATGCCACCATTGTAAAATTTGGAACTTTGCTAAATAAGCAACAGTTTCTCCAGTGCTACTCTTTGGAAGGTGAAACAGTGAACATAGGTAGATCCCTCCCTGAGGTGGCAATTGGTGCCCTAATGTGGTTCATTAGGGAACCAGGAAGATCACTCCCAATTGTGTATATTTTCCCAGGTCAGCAATTCTGGACAGCCATCAAAAGACTGAATAATAGCCTGGCCAGGGTGCGTCTAAAAAGGATACTCTTGGGCACCTGGGTAGCTCTGCTGGGTTAAAGCTCTGCTTTTGGCTCAGGTCATGATCGCAGGGTCCTGGGATTGAGGCCTGCATCAGGTTCTCTGCTCAGCAGGGAGCCTGTTTCCTCTGCTTTCTCTGCCTGCCTCTCCACCTACTTGTGATCTCTTTCTCTGTCAAATAAATAAATAAATAAATAAATAAATAAATAAATAAATAAATAAATAAAATCTTTTAAAAAAAAGGATACCTTTTTCTCCTCACTTTCTTTCTTTCCTCTTTAATGCTCTGATTTTTAGGTTCTGGAAACATCATTTTGCTTGGCAAAACTGCCCTAAAACTAGGGATATGGTTATTTTCTAAATTTCATGGGCGTGGGGCCCAGACTGTGACAACCCTATGCAGCCTGCTTACAGTTTGGACTGTTGATTAATGAACCTCAATGAGATTTATTTACTATGGTCTTGAATGAGCAGGTCCGTGAATGAACAGCCCAGACTGAACTTCCAAAGGAGACTCAATGCTACCTCTACTTCTGAATGAATATCTAGTCTGAGACTGAGCATTATACAGCAGAAGTGAGGGGTGCTGAACTTTGGACTTTAAATTATTTTCACTTTCTCTTGATCAAGTTAATATTAGTTGCTATAACAAGCAAATCCTAGACTTTTCACATGAAATACTATTTGTGGTGGTGATGTCGTCACTGCTCCATACAGGCAGGGGGGAACCCAGGTTGAAAGAGACTTGGGTAACTTGGGTCAGTACCCAGCAGGTACAGGGCAGGAGTGAGAGAAACAGTGGAAGATCATGCCCAGGCTTTTGTGAGCCTGGCCTGGAAGCAGGGGCCCATATCACTTCTGTTCCTATTTCATTGGCCAGAACTTCATTATTTGGCCACATTTAGATGAAAGGGATCCTAGGCAATGTAATTGGAAAGCACTTCTAAATAATAACTATATTGTGAAAGGGGATTTTGAATCTCTAATGGACGGCTTTGCGATAGACTGTTAGCTAACAAAGGCAAGATCATTTGATTTGGGCTTTTAATTCCGTTAGACATTAAATTTTTCATATTTGTACTGCAAAGGATTTTATCTTGGGAATTTAATCTTTTTTTTGCAAATATGATAATGGAAGTGGTTTTATTCAAGTTTAGGACCTTTCTAGGTGATTGGTTTTTAAGTTGTCAGAGTATCTTCCCAATATTCTCAAATCTTATCACAGAACCTCCAGTGAGCTCTATTGGACAATTTGCCTGAACACAATTAAAGGCAAGACAAAGAATTCGGGGTATATTTTCAGTACACATACAAAGTTTTTCAAGTTTCTTTAATGAATGGATTGCTCATACTATCTCAGAACCTCTTGGGGGCAAAATCAAAACTACCCATCTATAGTTCCAGAGGGACACTCAGTGGGACAAGGGCTGATGTTCTAGGTGAGGTCTTCCCTTGAAGGGCATAGTTTCACTCCTAGTAGGGCTAATAATGAAAATCAATGGATAAAAATGAATGGATTAAGAGAGCCCAGCATTGGGCATGTTAAGGTTCATTTGTTTGTTCCGCCTTCCCTTTGCTTTTAGAAATCTTTGATGGAATGAGCGCTGGGTGTTATATTAACCAATGAAGCACCAAATTCTACCTCCGAAACTAATAATACAGTATATGTTGATTAAGAAAAAAATTAAGAAAAAAAGAAGTCTTCCCTAAGGTAGTTCTGTTGACCTCAGTGGCCTTTACTCAATGATCGCTGGGGTTGAGGGGCCCTGGCCTTCCTCTTTTCCATGGGGTACACCTGCAAAGAGAAAGTATCTGAGAGTGTGCCCTTTGGTAAAGTTCAATGTACAGTAAGGGGCCTGTATTTGGGGGGATGGAAGCTTCAATTCAGAGGAGTATCATTAAGCTTGTTTGGTGGTACAGTTCAGCCATGTCCTCCTGCCTAATTTTCTCTGGGAATAAAGCTGACATTATGATTTCCATCTGCCTAACTCTATAGGACCAGATCAGTTGGTTTGAACTTGAGGGATGTTATTTTTTTAACCCCATCAAATCCATAGCTATAGATAAGATTAGAATCCTGGCTGTCCTATTCATGATCTATGTAGCACTGAGTAATTTGTATGGTCTCTCTGAGCTTTGGTTTCCTGCTTAGTAAGTAAGGACAATAATTATCTCCTTACACTAGTGGTGGGAGAAGTAGATCCAATCGTGGCTATAATATGCTCTGTACAGCACCTGGCACACAGCAAGGACTCGACAAATTATACCTCTTATTATTATGACACATTTTTCCAGGGCAATCTTATATCATGTGTGTGTTGCATATATAGTTCTGGGGAATACTTAGCTTTTACCTTTCCCTTTGGTTATTCATGGTGACATAATAATCAGTACCTGTGTTATCTTCAAGCACCAGAAATTAAAAATTCAATGAGGACAGTGACAGCAAACTCAGAATGATGGCCGGACTGGGAAAAGGCTTTCCCATATTTTAAGATGCATTTAAGCTGGGCAACTTTCCAAGGGCACCCCGCCCCACCCAATAAAATAAAAGTAAGCACACTCATCCAAAATGGTCCCCTTACACCCCCTGTCATCCTTCTGTCCTTTTCGTTTACAGGTTTATGTGCTTTTATCAACTTTGTTCTTCATGGGGACCGAACTTATCTTGAAGTTTTTGCGCTATAGGCACTAGCCCACAACCGCTGGGACAGGATGGGTGCTCAGCAAGTGTCACTTACACTGAGACAGTGTTTATCCTTTTGTAACACCTGAGTACATCAGAAGTCCTCAGACTGTGCTTCTCTGTAACACATACCCCAGGAGTAAGATAAGGCTCTAGTAGCACCTGGTGATTTTAATGGGAATAGACAGCTTGCCGAGAAAAGGTATTTTAGTAAAATCTGTGGCTGGGTACAGTGGAAGGAAGAAGGGCTGGTAGCTTGAGTCAAAGCTTTCGGGATGATCCTGGTCTGCTTTTCTGTGCCCAACTGAGAATTGTGGTGCCTCATTTATTCAACCATGACTCCCTAGAGCCTAGCACAGGTCTTCAATATCTATTTATTGAATGAATAAGTGTTTTCCAAATGCTGAAGAGAAATGGAGATGTGGATAGCGTCCGGGTGGTAGAGATAAGATGAAGAAAAATTGTGTATTGATTATTGACACGGGAGCTGTATCAGATAAGCTGTTTCCAAGCATTTCATCTTACACTGTGAAGTCGTAGATTAGCTGTCAATTTTTTTTTGTAGAAACTCTTTATCCAGTTGAGGAACTTCTTTCCAATAATTTGTGAGAATTTTTGTTTTATATTGCAAATGGGTGTTGAATGATGTAGAAGCCATTGGATGCAACTACTAACATTTTGTTAAAGGATTTATGTATCTATATACCTAAGGGATGTTGGCCTGTGATCTTTTCTTCTAATGATGTCTTTGTCTGGTTTGGGTGTAAAGGTTATACTGGTTTCCTAAAATGAGTTGGCACATGTTCCCTTCTTTTATACTTTTTCTGGGAGAGATTATGTAGAATCGGTGTTAATTTTTCTTGAAACATTTGGTAAATTTCTTTTAGCAAAACCGTCTAGGCCTGGAGATTTCTTCTCAGTAGTTTGAATTCAATTTCCTTAACAGTTAGAGGGCTATGCAACTGATGAATCACTAAATTCTACCTCTGAAACTAATTGAAATATAGTTACAAGGCTATTCAAATTATCTGTTTAATGTTGGGTAAGATGGGTTACTTTGTACTTTTTGAGTATTATTTCATCTATGTTGTCAAATTGGTTTGCACAGAGTTTTAGTGTTTTCTTACTCGCCTTTTGTTGTCTGCAGCAGAGTCTTGTAGTCATACCCTTGTTTTATTCCTGATATTAATATATTGTGCCTTCTCTCTCTTTTTTCTTGTTTTCTCATTTATTTATTTATTTTTATTTATTTATTTATTTATTATTTATTTATTTACTTATTTAGTTGAAGTACAATTAACGTGTATGGTGTTGTATGAGTTTCAGGTGTATGATATAATGATTCAACACTTCCGTACATCACCCAGTGCTCATGATGACCAATGCACTCCTTCATCCCCTTCACCTATCTCTCCCACACCCCACCTGCCTCCCCTCTGCAACCACCTGGCTGTTCTCTGAAGTGGAGAATCTTTTTTTTTACCTTTGTCATTCATGCTAGAGGTTTGTCAACCTATTGACCTTTTAAAAGAAACAAGCTTCACTTACTTGTGGAACATAAGAATAGCACGGAGGACATTAGGAGAAGGAAGAGAAAGACGAAGGAGGGAGCATCGGAGTGGGAGATAAACCGTGAGAGACTATGAGCTCTGAGAAACAAACTGAGGGTTTTAGAGGGGAGTGGGTGGGGTGATGGGTGAACTTGGGGGAGAGTATTAAGGAGGGCACACATTGCATGGAGAACACGGTGTTACATGTAAACAATGAGTCTTGGAACACTACATCAAAAACTAATGATGGACTGTATGGTGACTACCATAACATAATAAAAAATTAATGAATTTTAAAAATTAGAATAAAAAAAACAAGCTTTACATTTTATTGATTGGCTCATCACTTTTTTGTTTGAAATTTTATAAATTCTGACCCTTATCTTTGTTACTTCCTCCCTTTTACCTACTTTGAGGTTTTTTTTTTTAAGTTTCTTGAGGTAACAACTTAGATTATTGATTTCAGACTTTTCCTCTTTTCTAATGTAAACATACAGTGCTGTAAATTTTCCTCTCAGTACTGTTCTGAGACCCATATATTTTTATATGTAGTATTTTCACTTTTATTCTGTTCAAGGTATTTTATTCTCTTGAGACTTCCTCTTTCATCCACGGATTATTTAAAAGTGTGTTGCCTGGTTTTCAGTGTTTGAAAACTCAGTGTTTAAAATTTTTCCTGTTACTTTACTTTTATTGGTTTCTAGTTTGATTCTATTTTTGTCAGAAAACATAATTTGCCTGACTTAAATTATTTAAATTTGTTGAATTTTGTTTTATAACTCACAGTATGCTCTACCTTTATATACATTCTGTGGGCACATAAGAAGAATGTGATTCTGCTGGTGTTAGCTGGAATTTCGTTTGCATACTGATTATATCCTTGGTTGATGGTATTGCTGACTTCTATATCTTTGCTAATTTTTTGTCTAATCATTCTATCAGTTGTTGAGAAAGGGGTGTTAAAATCTCCAATGATCATTTTGGATTTGTCTATTTCACCTTTCAATTCCATCAGCTTTGGCCTTAGCTAATTTTCAACTTTATTGTTCGGTGCACATACAGTTAGCATTCTATGTCTTCTTGGTGGATTTGCCCTTTTATCATTGTATGATGCTGCTCTCTGTCTCTGGTAACTTCCTTGACTTTATGTAATGACTTTATGTAATATAACAACTTCTGCTCTTTTGTTGTTGTTAATGTTTCCAGGGTCTATCTTTTTCCATTCTTTCGGTTTCAACCTGTGTAAATCATATTTGAAGTGATTTTTCATAGGTGGTATATAGTTCAGTAATATTTCTTTTTTAATCCACTCTCCTAATCTCTATATTTTATTGGTACATTTAGACATTTTACATTTAATGTAATTATTATGTTAAGCTTCAAGTTTGCCATTTTATTTTTTGTTTTGTTTGTTCTATTTTTTTGCCTCTTTTCTTTTTCTTTTTATAATACTTTATTTTTTCAGTGTTCCAAAATTCATTGTTTATGACCCACACCCAGTGCTCCATGTAGTTCATGCCCTCAATACCCACCACCAGGTTCACCCATGCCCCCACCCTCCTTCCTTCCAAAACTCTCAGTTTGTTTCTGAGTCCAAACTCTCTCATGTTTCATCTCCCTCTCTGATTTACCCCAATTCACATTTCCTTTCCTTCTCCCACTGTCCTCCATGTTACTCCTTATGTTCCACAAGTAAGTGAAACTGTATGATAATTGACTTTCTCTGCTTGACTTACTTCAGTCAGCACAATCTCCTCCAGTCCTGTCCATGTTGCTGCAAAAGTTGGGTATTCATCCTTTCTGATGGCTGAGTAATATTCCATTGTATACATGGACCAGATCTTCTTTGTCCATCCATCTTTTGAAGGGCACCTTGGCTCTTCCCACAGTTTCACAATTGTGACCATTGCAGCAAAGATACAGAGGTAGTGAAAAGAAGGGCTATATGTACCACAGGCTTCTTTTTCTTGCGTCTCTTTGGGTTTCTTAAACATTCTTTAGGATTCTAGTTTTTATTTAGTTGTAATACTTCTGATTCTGTATCTTTGTGTAGTTATGTCAGTGTTTGCCTGGGATTACACTGTATACACTGTATACACATGGGTTATCATAATCTGAAGGTGTCAGCAGTTCACCAGTTTGGGTGAAGTGTACAAATCTCACCTGCCTTTATGTCCCTCATCCTCCCTCCTTGATAATATACTCATCTCAGGTATTTCCTCTCTGTACACTGAGAAGGGCATCAGACAGTGTTACAGCATTTGCTTGAGCCATCAAACATAATTGAGAAAACTCAAGAGGAGAAAGTCTACTGTCTTAGCTGACACTTTTGCCCTTTCTGTGTTTCTAACTTCTTCCAGGTGTCCCAAGAGTCCTTCTTTTACTATTTCTTTTCTGGAGAGAGGAATTTAGCCTTTTTAGAGAGTTTCCTCGAGTCATTATTCATTTTTCAGTTCTAGAGCTTGCTTGGGTTTTTTTGCATCTCTTCTCTTTCCTGGCCGAAGTGCTCCATTTTTACTTTGTTTCAAGTGTGTTTGCAACTGCTCATGGAAGCATTTTTATAATGACTGTTCTAACATTCTTGTCAGAATTCAAGCACCATCTTCACCTCCATGTTGGGGATCTATTGATGTGTGTTGTTTTTCACTCAGTCAGAGATCTTCCTGGTTCTGGAAATGAAGTACCATTTTCAGTTGAAACCAGGAAATTTGGGGTAGTACGCTAGAAGAGTCTTATAAGGATGTTATTTGTTTCTTTGAGGTTAGTGAGCACCCTGTGAGACTAGTGTGATGGGTGCAGTGTGGTACTACCTCATCACTGCAGGATGCGGTAGAGCTATGGCTTCTCTATTCAGCCTCCCTCGGCATCTGTGGGTGAAGGAGGTGCTCCTCACTGCTGCTGGGGGTGTGGGAGTTTGGGCTCCCACTGGGCCTCTGTTGATACTACTTCATCTGGGAGCAGGAAAGACACCTCAGTGCTATTCCCTCATGGCCTTCCTTGACCCTGTGGGTGGAGTATACCTCAGTAAGTCCTGAGTCACCACTGGGTCTTCTCTGACACCAGCCCAGTGCAGAGGAAGAGGAACTCCTCATTACTGCTGAGTGGGATGGAAGTCCAGCCTCCCCAGGTTGTCCCCACTGACAGCTCAGAGGAGGGGAAGGGGCTTAGAAAGAGGGGCTCACTGCTGAGTCGTGAGGGAAGTCTTGGCTCTCCCCTCAGCTGTCTGACGCCACCCCAGCAAGACAGCTACGTGCCTGGTTGTAGCAGCCCCAAAGTGGTCTGTGCTCTCTCTGTGGCCTTTGTTAGTAGGGTTGAGAGTAGGTTCAACAGGTTTTTCCTGTGGTGTTTGACAAGGGTGGAGAAATCATTTTAAGTGTGTTATCTTGTTAGGCGACCCCTTTTCAGGCTCTTTGGCTAAAAAGAGCAGGTTTTTCATGGGCCTGATTCCCCCCCCCCCTTTCTTTTTGCCTGTGCCCATTGGCACTCTGGGTCCCCAGCTTCTCCAATATCGAGTCTGGGCTATGTGAGGCAAACAAACAAGCAAACCGAAAAGCCAGGGAATGCATCGCTCTGTCGTTCCTCGGTCGTGAGGTGTTTGGCTTGTTCATCTGTCTATCTTCTTCTTTCTACCTTTTGTTCTCCTTTTGTTTGCTTTATGTATGGCATCCAGGGTTCTTAGTTATATTTGGTGGGTGGAAAAGGCTAAAGTACCTCCCTTCCACCTCCCTGGAAGCAGAAGTTCTGGCCTTTTTTGATCATTAAAACTTGGATCTAGATTAAAATTCAACATCAAATCCATTTACAGCCTTTGTATCAAGTGAGCTGACATGAGGAGGATGTGATCATGTGATCTGCACTTTCATTTCTCCTGGTCCTTGGGTGCCATGGCGTGTGTGGGTTCGCGTGTGATTGGAGATCATAATCTTCCCTGTTCTAAAATGAGAAAACATTTCCTCTCTCTTCCTTGGTCCAGTGTCTCTGGGGCTGGGAAATCAGGGACTCTGTTTTGCAGCTGATCCTATGTTAGAGGTGAAGAGACATTCCTGGTCCGTTTCTTGACCTGCTCTTAGCAATTTCCCCAAAGCTGTTGGCCTCTGAGGGGAGAGTGTGTATGCTTTCCTAGAGGGTATGCTTTACCCTGGCCATCTCAGAGGGCGTGGAATCCCCTCTTACCATAAATACTGCCCTTCTCACTTATATGGTTGCCAGATTTGGCCAACAGAAATATATGACATGCAGGTAAATTGGAATTTCAGATAAATAACTTTTTTAAGTGTAACTGTGTCCCTTTGATATTTGAGATGCCTCTAGTAAAAAATTATTTGTTTACCTGAAATTCAAGTTTAACCACATGTTCTATGTTTTATCAGGCATCCAAACCAGTAAAGACAGTTGCTCCTGACCTTTCTCCTTCCCTTTATAGGCTGGGGAGGAGCGCAAAGTTTGCTATACAGCAGGTTCTTCAACCCCTTTGCACGCCCTGGGAGCGAAGCCCAAGTCTAATTGTTTATTGTTCTCTTTAGAATGTGGGTAATTAGGGCTTCCTTGTTCTCAGCTCTAAACCATAATTCCTAGGAAATAAGAAAAGTCTTATTCAGAATCCCATTATAGGGAAGAGGATTACACATGCTATAATCAAATGGTAAACTAAGTGCTATCATTCTAAAATGTATAATCCAAGTCATGAATGTGGACACAAGAGGAGGAGAAAACATCAGGGAAGGTTGGATGTCTTTCCCAGTGCCTCTGAGTCTCTCCTTTCTCATGAGAAGATGAGATAATTGAACTAGAAGACATCTGAGTGATGCAAAGCATTAAGGGGGCTGTTTTCCAGGGCTTCAGAGTTTTAACTAAGAACCCACCACTGAGGACGATCATAAAAAGAGTAGCTAACATTTACGATATGGCAGACACTTACTTATTTTAACCTTACGTCATCCCTGGGGTAGATACTATTAGCTTCATCCCCTTTTTATGAATAAAGGAACTAAGGAATTGAGACATAAAATAAATTGGCCAAGGTCACCTAGATGGCAAGTGCCCCATGCGGTCCAGGGGCCCATGTCGCCGTGCAGTGTGCACGCACATCTAGTGAGCATCATCGATCCTGCATGGGGGGAAAGGCTGGAGAGCCACTGTGGAGGTGTCTTCAAAGACAATTCTGAGAAGTCAAAGACTTGGCAATTCATTGCTCCCTCACCCCAAAGGAGGACCTAAGCCAATTACGAGGATCACTAAGCCAACACAGCAGTTTGGAGCAGTCTGCAAGAACAGGGATTGGCTCAGTGCTGGATGAACATGTCGGGTTGCCCCGTGATGGGCTGGGGGTGCTCAAACCCCCTCAGAGTCCTCCCACCAGAAAGATCTGGCATTTGCTTGACTGTCAGAACAGGTCATCGAGCAACCAAGGTGACCTCCAATACTCAAGCTAAATAAAGATACTTTCCACCTCTTTCCTCTTATTGTTCATTGGCGCCCGGACCCTGGAGGAGCCCAGAGGGGCAGATGAAGTGGAGTAAGACTTGGAGCTAGGGGGGAGGTAGAACCAGCCGTGCTTCTTCCCCTTGCTTCGGCCTGGGATTTGTGAGCTGAGGGGGAAGATGCCCAGAGTCTAGGGTGCTAAAGTAGGCTTAGATTTCCTGATTCCCCAAAATGCAACTGTTGTAAACCAAGTAACAAGTAAACAAAACCTATTAGTGCCCCTTATCAAATTACCCTGCTCAGGAAGCTGATGAGCTGTTTGGGATGCCCAGCTGTCTCCCCTTCCTCGTTACCAGGATGGGCTTGCCTCCAGTCATCTCTCAGCTTCCACCCCCACTGATGTTTTAGAGAAAAGAGAAACCAGTTCAGTGTAGCCCAGAAATCCACCTCCCAGAACTTCTAAGTCATGTACCCTCTGGGGACGTGCCTTCTGTGACGATTTAAACATGACTGAGGCCACACATGATGCAGTTGGTCTTGGCGCTGGGATTTCTGAGATTCCTGTGGTGGTGAAATACAGGGGCTGACACCTCTCTGCTTATCTCTCTTTCACTTCTGACTCTCCTGGGAGTTGTGGGGAAGGAGGCCTGCCCACCCACCTGCCTCCTAGAGTGCAGGCCTTCTTTCCCTCCATTAGCCCAGGCTGGCTTCTGCTTCTCACTCTCCCTCTTCTAGGAAGCTACTAGTTGTGACAGGCTTTCATGAAAGGCTTTGGGGTACATTTTATCATCGGGAGCACAGAGCAGTACCAGGGTCCTAAAGGATGCTGGGAATCCATGCCCTCCATCTCCTTGTGACACCTCCTGCTGCCATGTTGTTGGGGTCTCTAAGGCTCCCACACATTTCCTTTTCTCCTATTTCTTAGCTTCCCAGGCTGCAGTGTCCTTCCATGTGAGTATAAAGCACACCCTTTCTCTCTTTGCCTCCCTTCTCATCTGGACTCACCCTTGGGCTCCTGACTCCTCCACCAAAAGAATACAGCAAGGTGTTCTCACAGACAATGGCCCTGTCTCTTCTCAAAATGAATGATGCCATCCCTTAAAGGGAGAAGCAGCAGTGCCTTCTGTCTGAGAGCCTGTCCCTTCCCTCCACCCCCAGGGCATCGTGGGAGCCCGATAAGGATAATAATAATGACAGGCATAGCTCCAGAGCTGTGAATTACAGAACTGGAGTCACTGAAAGGGCCGATGTCTTGCAAATTGACTTTACCAGGAGAAGGCAGCTGGTCGCATATTTTGAAACAGGTGCAGATGGCTTCAGTGTTCTTGAATTTCGAGTTCCTTTGAACTCGAGTGCGCACAGATGAGGAGCCCCCCCTGCTGTGTCTCATTAGCCTGGGTTCATTCTCCCCACCACATCTTTGTTCCCCGGGCACCATCATGTGTATTCCTGGACACGCTTCTCAGGGCAAGGCTGGGAGATGCATTATCCGCAACCACTTGACATCGAAGGCAACTGAGGCAGAGAGCATGAAGTCTGTAATTGGCGGGTCCAGTTGAGGGAGTTCAGGTTTTCTATCTTCAAATCCCACTGCACCTTTATGCAAATAAAGATCATTGATACACAGGGTAAGATAGGAGAGGGCATGATTCTTAAGGACCTGTGGTGCTGATCCACTAAAGCCTGTTTGAATAGGGAACATTTGGCAAGGGCCGTGAGAGAGACGTGTGCAGCACATCGATTATCTCAGAGGGGGACACGTGTCATGGATAATTTGACAGACCCATCTCTCAGCCCAGTATTTGTAAAACATTCTTGCATTGTCTGTGGGTGCAGTATGGCACAGAACTCGAAAGGCATTTATAAGAATAATATGCTTCAGTTGGGATAAGGGAGGTCATGTTTACTAAGTGCTGAGTGATTCGTTTCTCTTTCATTTTTTACCTAATCTGCAAAATAATTAATGGCATTTTACAGACAAGAAAACTTAGAGGGGAGCTTATGGGATTTTTAAAAGGTGAAATATCCGTGCCTAAGTGCAGTGGCAAACATTTATTGAGCATGTAATCTGCTCCAGACACTTCACATTTTATGGCATCGCAGTAATCGCCATGAGGATTGTCCAAGGGAGGCCTCATGATGGGCGGAGTTTGAGGGGCCCCTCAATAATGCAGAGCAGTGAGGCAGAGGGATGCAAAGGAGTCCGCTAAAATCCAGATGGACACTGCATTCGAGAACAAGGCTTAGGAGGTGTCAGCATTATTGGGCTTCTCATGTTCTTGCCTCCCAATTAGTCCTTGGAGATGCCCATTCGGCTGGCATGTGGGGCCTGTAGGGGAGATGCCTGGATGATGATGTCCTTTCCCTTATCCTGGTGAGCTAAGGACCAAAAAGGGTGGGGCCTGTGGTGCTTGGGATTTCTGGTAGGTTAGCTCCCCTCCAACAAAATTTGTATATCGGATTATAACTCCCCTTCTAGCAACAGCTGTTCTTTACCCCCCCGCCCCGGGAACTCGCTCTGCCTCTGATGACAGGGAAGGAAGGAGGAGGGGGCAAGAGCCAGGAGTCTTTCCGGTCATCCCTTTCTCCTGAAAACTGGAGGTGAAGAGAAAGGACTTTCCCTGGCCCCCATCCTAACATGGGTCCCATTTTAGTGTTTAGGAAATGAAGGCAGACATAAGCAAAGTAAGTTGTTTAAGGTCACAATTCCTCATTGGTGTGGCTCTGGATCCAACCTCTTCATTATAACAGATGGCTCTTGTTGAGCTCACCCCCAACCTCCCTAGTCCCAAGCCTTTCCCCTGTAGCCTCTTCCCTGTCTTGGGAACGAAGACCCAGAATACACTGGTGGAGAAAGCCTTTGAAAGGATCCTGGTGGAACTCTGTCCAGAGAATTCAATACAGCTCTCCCCACCTGCTTAACTTGTATGTTGTCCTATTTTCCCTGACTTTTGACTCCCAGCTGCTAGCAGTGATCCAAGCCACTCTCCAGACTTCACTGTTGCTGTTCACTCACTCCCATCTCTGCGGCTCAGGCCTTTCCACACTTCCTGTCTGTCCAGTGTTTCATTTGTCCTTCCAGGTGTCACCGATAACCATGCTGGTCCCCACCTCTAGACAACACCTGGATAGCGATAGTGCAAGGTAGAAATTGGTGTTCAAGTTTAATTTGATAATACTCTCCATATCTAGACATGATACAAAGATGGAAATTCATTAAGAGCAAACTAATGAGGACTCAGCTCTTTAAGGCAGTAGCTCTGTGATCCTATTACACTATTATTTGTCTCTGTTCTACGATGGTATTTCAGTGTATCGACTGATGTGACTCTTTTCCTCATATTTCCTGTTGTGCCAAGATCCTTGCTGCGAGGAAGGGTCACCCCTTTGCTGCCTCCAAGAAGGGATGGTTTGGGAGGAATAGCAAAAGGGCCCAGAGTTACCTGATGTGTCTGACCCCGAAACCCAGGACTTAGGGAGGATATTAACAGCATGAGAGAGAGGCAGCACTGGGCTCTCTGAGAACAAGTGACTTGGGGCTCTGTACTCCTCCACCGTCATGGCTCAGGTGAGAAGAGGGATGGTGGGAGTAACCCTTTTTGCTGTCGAGAGGCAGGAGATGATGTGACCTTTCCCAGGTGTGCCAGGGAGAGGTGACAATATGCCCAAAAAGATATGGTGGCTTCAGGGCTCATCCAGGTGGAGAACTGCAGGGACCTGGGAGAATCCTCCCCCCAGCAGGGTGGCTAGAGCTGCAGGTTCGGGCTCTGGGGTTCCTTTGTTCTCAGAGGGGCCCAGGTGTAGCTGAGAGGGCCCAGGTGCAGCAAGCTGAAGAAGTCTTGATGCTGGAGATAAGGGAAGAGAGGAGTGTCCTACATGGGCCAGTGCCTGGGGACCTCTCACTAGAGACCAGCATGGCCAAGTGACCATGAGAGGTGTCCCACCATCTCACAAAATGTGGGTTAATGTGGCACAAGTTTCACTTCTCAATGTAATCCAGGGAAATAGACTGGGAAAATCCCTAAATTGGCTGAGATGAAGTTTCTGAAACTACTTAGAATGGAAGTTTCAGGCAATTCTGTTGTAGAAGATAACAAATTAAAGAATTAATCTATAGTAAAAGAAAACAAAATCATGATTTCTTGGATTTCTTGGATTGACTGAGAAGGGGTTCAAAGAACTTTCTGTGGGTGATAGATGTCCTCTGTGTCTTAAGAGGGGCATGAATTCCATGAGGGTCTATATTAATTAAAACCTGTCAAACTGAACACTTAAGATCAGAGTATTTCATTGACTGCAAATTAGGCTTCCATTAAGAAATTCAAGAGGTGGGGCACCTGCGTGGCTCAGTATTGAAGCAACTGCCTTCAACTCTGGTCATGATCCCGGGGTCCTGGGATTGAGCCTCAGGTCAGGCTCCCTGTTCAGCAGGGGAATCTGCCTCTCCCCGTCCCCCTGCTCATGCTGTCTCTCTCACTCCCTCTCATTCTTTCAAATAAATAAATAAAATCTTTAAAAAAATTCATGAGATAAAAAAAATTAAGGTCACATTTCTTGCATGCTGCACTGCGTGACATTCTGAGAGATTGATGATTTCCTGAGGTCACACGCATGGAACCCCTTTTATGTGACCCTAGAGCCCATGTTCTCCCAGCTGAGAGAAGGTAAGCCTGCTGGTGGGAGCCCTGCTCTGCCACTTCCTGCTCTGTGACCTTGGGCAAGCCCTGTGAAGGCTCATTGCCTCAGTTTCCCCATCTCAGCATGTGAGTAGGAACAGCTCCTATTTCAGAGGGTGCTTCACTATCTGTTTACTACTCATTAGCATGGTTGACTCCTCCTTCACAATAAGCTGAGGCATCTCAAGCAGCTGTGGGAAAGTCCCCCTCACCCTTACCGCCAAACTCATGCTCTCAGTGGACCACAGGTTGCAGGCAAGCCCAGGCTAGCATGTGAACCTGCTAGCTCGGTGAGAGCTCCAGCTGCAAGGCTCTGTAGACTGTTGACTAGGAAGGGGAGTTTGGTGGCAGAACTGCCTCCCAACCAATCCGCAGTGATGCAGAGAAACTTCTAGAAAGTTAAGTGGTGCTGGGAGAAGCATGTACTACATTCGAAAGCCTGAAGAAAGTCCCCAGACGTTATGAATGTTCTCAGGGAAGACAGAAAAGACATATTATAGTGGGTGCTGGCTTTTTAAAGTTAGATCAAGAATCTTGATATGTTTTTCTGGAGCCTCTTCTTTGAGCTTTCTCTCAAGGTATAAAGTATGGAAATGCAAATGTGTATTCCCCTTTGGGTAACAAATGCAGGTAGCATCCAAGTCATGTTAAATTAATGCTCTTTCCACACATTTATTGAGGGCCTGCTATTTCCTAGACAGAGTTCTGGAAGCTCAGGAGAATGCACAGGGAATAGAAGTCCCTTGGGGAATTTAAAGTATGGAAGGAGACACAGCTATGTAGGCAAATCAGTGCAGGGTCAAGGAATGGAATGTAGGTTGCGTTGGAGATGGGAGCAAAATACCATGAGAACCAAGTAGGGGCCACAGAAATCTGCACAGGGGCATGAGGGAAGTTTCTTAGAGTTGGCCCCTGAGGGGAGAGTGGAAGGCTGCATGACAGGTAAAGGTTGCAGGAGAGAATGATTGAGATATGAGGCCAAGGGATAGTGAGTCCTCCCTGTCAAGCATCTAATGGCCTACTTTGCATTTCCAAGAGAGGTATGTACAAGGAACTCCAATAGAAGTCAGAGCCCATTTACTAAGAGCCACACAGTGCACAACACCCAATACAGAGATCTTTCTCAAAGGCTGAGCTGGGAGCACACAACCAAGGTTCAAAGTGACAATGGGACTTTGCATTTCGCTCTCCCTCATTATCCTTCCTATTCCACCACCATATGTAATTCTAGGCACCTGCACACTCAGGTCATTTGTAGAGAGGGACTGCTGGTGTTCAGATGAACATGAGTCCAAATTACTCATCTAATCACATGGAATCTGGAAGAGGGAGACAAAGCAGAGCAGGCCTGTTCTGAGAGACCAGCGCCTGCCACCATCTGCTGATCATGAAGAAGCTGGACGTTAGAGATGACACTTCCTAGTGAGCATAGCCTAGCCAATGTCTCTATTCTTGGCCAAAGAGATGGCCATGTTCTGCAATAGCTGGGAAAAGTTGGGCTGAGACTCACTTTTTGTACCCCGAAGGAGGAGGAAGGAAATGCTTCCTTCCCTCCAGCGAACAATAAGGGAGAATGGCATCCCCATCCAGGAAAGGAACAGGTTGGGGGGGTGGATAAATGCAGAGAGAGAGAGAGAATCTCCAGCAGACACCCCACTCAGCACGGAGCCTGACAAGGGTTTCAGACTCACAACCCTGAGATCGTGACCTGAAATAGAGTTGGACGTTCAACCAACTGTACCACCCAGGCGCCCCTGTAGGCTTCCATTTTGTACTCCTAGTTTCTACCACAATCCCATCATTGCAATGAATGGAATTTGCTCTTCTCATGTGCTTAAACCTGGAAGTCAGTTGGCTGTAATGCACCCTTCTTGACCATCTCCAGATGCAACTTAGCAAAGCAGTCAACTGAGGTCTGGCTCAAGGGATTCCTCTGGTCATGGGCAGTAGTGGGAACAAATCTTTGAACCGGTGTACCTTCCCACCACTGAGTGCAGCAGCCAGCTGGGCAGTGTGCCATGGCCAGTGCAATGCCCAGTACTGTCCCAGTGCAGGTGGGGCCATCAGCAGAAAGTGAGAGGAAATTAGAACACAAGAAATATCTGTATGACATAGAGGCTGCAGTTTTTCCGTAGAGACTATGGCAGTGATCTGAATGTCTTTGCTCCATTGGTCCTGCCATTTGTGGTAGGGTAGACAGCTACAGTTGTTTTACTGCATGACGTTTGGTGAAACTTGGTTATCTATTTTAGAATAAACTTTGGATTCCAGCAATAATCGCCTAAACTAATATTCAAGGAAAATTTTGTTGCCGCCAGGGGCCAGCCTCAGCAGAGATGTGGGTCCCGAACCACGGGATGTCTGGCGGGCAAAATAATGACACGGACACGGAAATCTGATGCAAGCTGACAGACCCGAGGTCAGTCAGGACAGACCTATGAGGCAGGCTCAGGCTCACGCTCTGGCTTTTTAGCATTGGCTTTCTAGCTCTAGCTCTCTAGCTCTAGAGGGCTTTGGCCTTCTTGCTCTACTTCTCTCTCTTCTTCTGTCTCTCTTTGCAGGCTCTCTTGCTGTTTGCCAGCTCTCTTGCTGTCTCCTGGAAGGCTCTCTTGCTGCCTCTACCTTTGTGTCTCTTGACTGACAGGGGCCCCAGTCTTTTATTATTTAAAAGTGAGGAAGTTGGGTGGTGCAGTTAAATCTTTAACTGCTTTTGCACCCGCCCTAGAGACAGGATTAGTATTGTTACTGTAGCTACAGAGTGATTGCTTAAACTCACAGAAGTTGAGACCATTGAGGCACAGGGATCAAGAAATACAGATAAGAGATACAGAGATATGATTACCGGGAGGAGTATTAAATGGAACTATATGTCTTGAATAAGCACACAAAGGACATATTTCTGTGACCCACAGGGCATGTAGCTTTCCGGATTCTAGGCAGGGAAAGCCCAGAGGGGCTTTCATTCACATTCACAGGTACCTCCACCAAAATTTCTGGTGGCTTGGGCATGGAGGGAGGGGCGGATTACGCACCGTCCCCACAAAATTTAAATATAATCTTACTTTTTTCTAAGAGACTTGATAATAAACACATCCTTTGTTAACATTTACCACCGACCAGAGGTCTGAGAAGAAAATAATTGACCATACAACACCCAGACTTTAACAAATCTGCTGAAAAATCTCCATCATCTAGATCAGAACGTGGTGATTACTTTCATGTGGTGACCCCCCCCCCCACAGCTGTATATGGTATAAGTACTCGGGGAAAGCATGACCTTTTATCTAGAGCAAATGATATTACTACATTAATTTTACTCATTGGATCCTACATTTTCTTGTGATTGCCTGGAAAGGGAAAAATAACGGCTAAATTTCTGCCTCCACCAAAAGGGCTTTGCAAACACCAAAATGATATTATAAAGAAAGTCAATTAATTTCTGTAATTCATTTCTTCATCCAACATAGGACAGAGAAAAACTTTGGAAGCTCATCTCTTCAAAGATGGAATACCTAATATTATTACGGATGCTATTATAAATTAAGTGAAAATTCAACATTGGAGCTAAACCTTTTTCTTTTGTGGTGGTATTATGGCATTTTAGTGAAAGACAGTTCTGTCGTACATATAACGTCATTATAGTTAAAAAACTCCCAACAATTATGAAGCCAGAATGTACTTGGGATTGGTTACAGTGTTACATAATTTAAAATGTTATTCAAATAAATGAGTAGAATTTTCACCGTCTAGTATATGTGTTTTCCTTTACTACTGCTTCACATTGATTCACTTTAAAAACCTTTGAAACCCTAAGGGACCATTTTCTAAACAAACCTAAGGGTCCTGGAGTACTTTAGAACTTGTATCCTATGCAAGTCATCTGCATCGTGGTATCATTAGTTAAAAAATACATTGGAAATCTTAGTTCAAAATACTAAAAACCATAAGTGTTTGAAGCTTCCAAGCAAATTGCAATGACTGAAAACAGAGCTTGCAAATGGGTTGGTGTAAAATGCATCCTTGCAAAAACAAGGGGAGGACTTAAAGCTCAGTGGAGCTCAAAGCATGCAGTGCATTTAACTTTGAAATGTTAGAATTGTTCATCGAGAGAAGAAAAAAAAATCTTTTGACATAACTCCTATTTTTAATTGGTAAGTGAATATCCTGTATTAAAATTGAATAATATAGAAAAAAGCCTTTAATTTTGCAGTTCTAAATTTAGCAAAATATTCAGAAAATCAAAATAGAAATAACGTATTTGACATAGTTTGTCTTATAGGAATATACACATTGTTGAAAAGCATTCTGCTTGGGGGCAAGCTGGCTGTACTGGTAATAGTATTTATGCCAACATTTTTACATATTTCAGTATAAAAATGGAATGGAGAGTATTTTTCATTTAGCTGAATTTACTCTGAGCTTACTCTGCCTATATATAGTGAAAGAGGTTTCTCAATTAAAATGAAAATGGTCTCCAAAAAAGAGTCAGTTTTTGGGTACTTGTAACCACAGATTTATTTTCCATATGCTGTATTTCTGCTGTGTCTCTGAAAAAGATCTAGGGCAATTTTATGAACAAACTAATAGGGCTTAAAAACATGTTCTTCAGAAAATACCAGTGATCCTGTATTAAAATCACAAATGCAGCTGACTAAAGAATGTGTGTAGGCACTAAGAGAAATAAGTCTTTTTAGAAAATATCTATTTATTTATTTGGGAAAGAGAGAGAGAGCCCAAGTGGAGGGAGGGGCAGAAGGCGAGGGAGAGACTCTCAAGCAGACTCCATGCCAAATGCAGAGCCCAACGTGAGGGGCCCTATCCTATGTTCCTGAGATCACGCTCTGAGCGAAATCAAGAGTTAACTAAGTCTCCTAGATGCCCCCAAATTCTTCTTATTTTTAATACTTAGATAAAATGAAGAGACTTTAAGTATTTCTCTTAAAATTTATGGACGTTTGATGTTTAAGTTTTTTAGAAAGATTTTTGTTTCTGTTTAAAATCATTTTGGTATAAACCTCTTTCATAGGCATACCAATAGAAAATTTCTTTCTTCATACCTATATACATTTATTTATGCATACATACATATACATGCGCATACCTATGTATGTGGTATATATGCATAAGTCCATGCATATATGTGTGTACATATGTGTATTCTCTATCAGTGTGTACATAGAAGTGTGTGTATGTGTAAGTGTATATGTGTGATAAGAGAGATTCCCCAGTGAGACACTTTGGTAATAAACTGCTGTAGTCTGATGCCAGGATAAGGAATCACAAATTCTGATGGTGTGCGGTTGTTATAACTTTAAGACTATTATTTGCATATCATGTGATAATGCAAATGAGCCGATAAGTGATATTCCAGTACTGTCTTTTCTGATCTCACTGACAATCTGGATTCTCAGCATATAAGGAAAGACGTACTAATATAAATTAAGGGATTTAAGTAAAAACCCGAAGCCCGTAATTTAAATTCAAACCATCAGTCTGTATTTACAATACATTTAAGAAAAAATTATTCCCTAGCTCAGTCCGCTGTAAAGAAATGGATATAGTCACCTGTCCAGTGTCAATGACCATTCCTGGTGCCCAGACTGTGGTTTCCAAATATGATTTCTTGTTAAAAAGAAGTGGAGCTTCTTGGAAATGTTCAAGATCAGCCTGAAGTATATTTCAAATGAACAGACAGGGAATTCATCCAATTGCTGGAGTAATATCAAAAGAACGGAGAACCCAACCTGCATTGGCTTCTACTGTCAAAAAAGGGGGCAGTTGAGCAATAGTAGGGAACATTGGGGGGACAAGACATCAGGTATGTTTAAATCCTTGATTTTTCAGTGGCACAAAACAAAAACCTTACCAGGTGACCTGTTGGTAGAGGCCAGTGAATCAACTCATTTGAAAAACGTGCAAGGGAGTTAAGCATCTCTTCTGCCTTTTCTCTCTGACTGTATCAGTGAGTTACCAATTAGCTGATGAAGGCAAGTTTCTCTGCATGAGATTGTTCCAGTTAGTATGTGAAGGACAAATGATAAAATAGAGTATCACCATGTTTCAAATTGTAATGGATCTAGGCACGGAACGTTGGTTCCTGCTACTGTCATGAAAGGGGCCGTCAGACATTGTGTCTACTGATAACGGAACACAACACCTATGAAGCATTCTTGCCCAAACCATCTCATTGAATCAGACCAAGCTTTCAGATCCAATTATAATTTGCAGAAAGCACAGAGGACTGAAGAAAAAGTTAATGGGTATCATGGTGATGGAATCATCAAAATCTAGACTATAAGAATTTCTGGAGGATAAATGATCTGCTCCTTCAACAATAACTTCCCAGGGTAGAGGTGAGAGATGGAGGATAATTATTTAAGCCCTTAAAAGATGTATTAATCGGGGCGCCTGGGTGGCTCAGTTGGTTAAGTGACTGCCTTCGGCTCAGGTCATGATCTGGGAGACCCGAGATCAAGCCCTACATTGGGCTCCCTGCTCGGCGGGAAGCCTGCTTCTCCCTCTCTCTCTCCCCCTGCTTATATTCCCTCTCTTGCAATGTTTTTCTCTGTCAAATAAATAAATAAAATATTTTTAAAAGAGGTGTATTAATCAATTGAGATATATGGGACACTATTTGTATACTGATTAAACACGTAAATTGCTTACATTTTATGTATAGACATGCACATATATTTTGCGTATATAAAAGTGCATATATGTACACATTTGTCTATATGTGAATAATTGTATATGCACAATTGGAAGTGACTGGGATGATATTAAGGAATGCTGTTAGGTTTTAGGTGTGATGATAGTATTGTTAAGTTTTTAAAAATTCAGTCACTATTGAAATGCATTCTAAAATACTTATAGATAAAATGGGAAAATGCATTTATTCATTACTTAAGCCATTGTTTCTGACAACAAAAACACATGAAATCAGAAGAGCCTTGGAAAAATCATAAGTTTTTCCAGTAAGTTAGTACTTGGATTTCTAGAAAATTCTGGAACTTGATTTTTTTTATGTTGGATTCTTCCTCCTCCTCCTCTCCTCCTCCTCTTCCTTTTTTCTTTGTTCTTCCTCCTTCTCCTCCTTCTCCTTCTCTTCCTTCTCCTCCTCCTTCTTCTCCTCCTTCTTATCCTTCCTTTTTTTTTTGCAGGGCCGCCCTGAGTTCAAGACCTGAGCTATGATCAAGAGTCAGATTCTCAACAACCTGAACCACCCAGGCACCTGTGGATCATTCTTTATAGGAAAGACAAGGAATGTGAAAATGCTGAGTGACAATTCAATTTTCAAGCCTCAGTTTCTTTTTTTTTAAATAATACTTTATTTTATTTTTTCAATGTCCAAAGATTCATTGCCCCACACTCAGTGCTTCACGCAGTTTATGCCCTCAATAACCATCACCAGGCTCACTCCTTCCCCCAACCCCTCCCTTCCAAAACTCTCAGTTTGTTTTTCAGAGTCCAAAGTCTCTCATGCCTCATCTCCCTCTCTAATTTACCCAATTCACATTTCCTTTCCTTTTCCCACTTTCCTCCATGTTACTCCTTATGCTCCACAAGTAAGTGAAACCATATGATACCTGACTTTCTCTGCTTGGCTTATTTCACTCAGCATAATCTCTTCCAATCTGGTCCATGTTGCTATAAAAGTTGAGTATTCATACTTTCTGATGGAATCATAATATTCCATTGTATATATGGACCACATCTTCTTTATCCATTCATCCATTGAAGGGCACCTTGGCTCTTTCCACAGTTTGGCGATTGTGGCCATTGCTGCTATAAACATTGGGATACATATGGCCCTTCTTTTCACTACATCTGTATCTTTGGGGTAAATACCCAGTAGTGCAATTGCAGGGTCATAGGGTAGCTCTATTTTTAATTTTTTAAGGAATCTCCACAGTTTTCCAAAGCAAGCCTCAGTTTATGCTCAGTTTCTGCTTCCATAAAGGAAGGGGCTTCTCTAATTCAGTAGCTTCCCAATGCTGACATTCCTTGACTCTAGGCCAAGGACTTGTTGCCAATAGATATTGGTTACAAAGCATAATGTTTGCATGGTATGTTTTACTTTCTCACACAGAGCAAACCAAACCAAAACAAAACAAAACATTATGTTCATTAATTGTCATGATTCTTAGGAATTACATGGAGAATGCCAGGGAGATTAGTTCTTTCCCTGGATATAGACACGGAACATGCAGTTTGGACTTGCCCCAAACTACACAAGGAGATGCAGCTTTCTTGATGTGGAGATGGTCACAGTGATCCACCGCAAACACTACTGAACCTGCTGCCTCACCTTAGATTCCAAACTCTACATCTCATAGAGGAAGAAAGCTCACTAAGACCTTTCTTGGTCTGTTCTAATCTTGCTTTTCCCCTTAGGATCACCATGAAGAAGGAAATAGTCTAACAAGGAAGAAGATAGGAAGGAGGGAGGGAAGGAAAAAATGGGAAGTATGGAAGATAGGAAAGGGACATTTATAGGTACTTCACTTCTTCAAATATTGGCAAAGACCTGTGACTTGGGCATTATATCCCTGCTTTATGGATGAGGGGATTGAATTTCGAGGGCAAGTTGCCCAGAGTCCACCCAGCTCTCAGACAGCAGAGTCGGGATTTGAACCCAAACAAATACCCTCACTTCAAACTCAGGTCTGTTCCTTCTTCCACTGGTTGTCTCCAAAGCTCTCAACTGAGCCTGTCCCCAACATCCCCACCACCAGCACCCACACACTGAGATCATCTGCATGTGGTCTTCGCACCCTCTGGAATTGGCATTCTGCTTCCAGTGTCCCTTCCATTGCTCCTTGGAAACAGCAAGTTCTGTTTTTAGCAAAAGATCTGTCAAAGGCATCATGTGTCTGGGCTGACAGCAGAGAGTACTTCTGTTGGATTCCATCTGGGAACCAAGCAGTTACAGATGGGAAGACTTGCTGCAACCTTGAAGATTAAAATAAGACTTTTGCTCGCAAGGTTAATGATTAAAAAGAGAGAGAGAGCTAGCCAGAACTTCCAGGCAGTGCCATACATCATGGCCATTTAAGAGGTGGGCTCCTGGGCTCTGCATCTGCTCCCACCTCACTGCCCCCCACCCTTCCCCTCCATGTCCATGAGACACAGGGACTTCCACTTATAAAGTGCCTCATCAGGTTATTACAGCTGCATATTTGGAGGAAAACACTACTCAGCTGCATGATAGCAAGCCATCCTTTCCCCCAGAAGGACTGGATGGGATATAAACACTGTTTAGACATAATATAAAATTACAAAGTGTGCTTAATGACTTAGATATTTCACAGTTGCAAAATCTGAGATGAGCAAGCTTAGATGACGGATACGGTGTCACTCCAGCAGCGGGTGATGAGTGATGTGCTGCTTGTTAGCGCGAAAGGCCTTGAATTTCTGATCAGACGCTTGAACTTCCATGCTGACTTGGACAACACTCATCAGCACTATGACTTGCAAGTGAAGTATTCTCTCTGGATCTCAGTTTTCCAGATCTGTAAAGAGAGCATAATGTGACCGGCCTCCCTTAGCTGGCAGAGTTATTTGAATAAGAAACAAAGGCAGACTTCTGATTTCTAGTCCAGTATGGGAGCATCTTGGAAGTTGTCTCTCATGTTCCCACGAAGAAAGGTGAATCACTTGAAAATCAGCAAGTCTTAGCTCCATCAGAGACCTAAGGTCACATGGCCGACTGTTGGCCCCAAGGTGAAAAGATGGCCACTGAGAGTTACTTACTGGAGTAGAGTGTCCATAGCAGCAACTTCCTAGAACCCCGTACTGGTACTGGGCAGGGTTGGAAGCAACCTGTAGTTGATCAAGTTTCAGAGGTTCCGTGTGGACAAGTCTGAGCCTTAAAATCTCCAGGGGACCCTAGTTTTAGGGGAGGGTCTCCCACTTTTGGAAATTTTATTTCCAGGAGCCCTGTGAGGGTCTCATAGTGAATATTGAGGGGGGCGCTGCAAACTTCAGGCAGGGGAAGGGGATAAGCAACCATGTTGAAATATACCAGGGCATTCTGTTCTTCTTAACAAGGCCTGCTGCAAGAGAAACTACTTAAGCAGAGTCTGACCCACCAGGGTGTTTGTTAGAGCCTAACTGATCCGGAAGAAAGGAGGCACCCACTCCAGCACCCTCTAAACTTTCTGTCCCTCCTAAGGGGGAAATCAAAACACAGCAAAACTGAGAAGCGTGGCGAAGGTCACAGCCTAAGGACACAGGCTCACTAAAGGACTGAGACCTCATTATAGATCTCTAGAATGCTTCCTTTAAAAATTATTTATTTATTTGAGAGGGAGAGAGAGAGAGCATGAGCGGGGGAGGAGCAGAGGGAGAAGCAGAAGAAGAAGCAGAGTCCCCCCTGAGCAGGGAGCCCAACGTGGCGCTTGATCCCACTGCCCTGAGCAGAAGGTGGATGCTTGACAGACTGAGCCCCGCAGGAGAATGCTTTCATACTCCCCATACCTCAGCACCACATCATGTGGGCTCCTGCAGAATATCAGGGGAAAGAGACCATGCATGTGGGGGTAAATTGGGATTATGAAGTGCATATATCAGGAAATCAAAGTTTTTCATTCAACATTGTATTAGGATTCTTCATATGAATGGAACAGTTTATATATATGTGTGTGTGTGTGTGTGTGTGTGTGTGTGTGTAATAAACATGAATTTATATATTATAAATATAACATTATATGCACACACACACATACATAAAGAGATGTATTATAATATCCTATCCAATGTAAGGAATTGGCTCATAGCATTGTGGAAGGTGAGAAGTCTTGGATAACTCTTGGAACCTGTGTCCCAGTTCAAGTCCAAAGGCCGAAAGCAGCTATCGAACCAGAAAGAGCTGATATCACAGTTCAAAGCCCATCAGCTGGGAGCATTCCCTCTTATTTGGGTCGGACTTTTGTTCTATTCAGGCCTTCAACCTATTGGCTGAGACCCACGCACACGAGGAAGCACAATCTGCTTTCCTCAGTCTACTGACTTAAATAAAAACAGCCTCACAGAAACACTCAGAATGATGTCTGTCCAAATGTCTAGGAACAGAGTGTTGCCTGAGTTAACCCGAGGGTCACGATGCACCCTGCATGAAGAATCTATTCCCTGTTCTATTTTCCATCTCGAAGTACACTCAGCATATTGGATATTGTACGTGACCCATAGGTGTGGAGTGGGCCCAGTGATGGCAGAATATTCCAAGTCATGAAAGGCCAGCAACATCACATACAACCAACTTAAGCTACATAAACTTCTCTCCTCTTTTTTTTTTAAATGGAAGATTAAAATCTCAAAACTGGATTCCTCCCACTTAAAAGTTTAAGTGTAATGAAACTAAAAGGCCACAATTATTCCCTTCTTGATTGCATATTTGCTTTTGTGTCTAAGCTGGATGGGGATGCTCATCATGCCTGTCTCACGGGGACAGTTCTGGGGAATAAGCGTCAGCTCACTTTGTGAGATGTTCCACTCGGCGCCTCTTGAGAGCCTGCCTAAGGAATGGTGGGGATCATGATAGCTGTACCTTGAGGGAACAAGTGAGGCTTGTATCAGGGTGGTGTAGCAACAAGTAGGGATCTAGTTCAAGGATAGGACTCTGGATCCCAGGGGAGGAAGTCCAGGTACCTGGTGGGGAGGGCTAGTTGGCATGATTTCACATGGAGGAGCAGAGAGCAAGATGGCGTGACTTTGGTTTGGGTGCTAGGACTTGATGGCCCCAAAGGGGCGTGTGTGTGTGTGTGTAGGATTTCTGTCTTCAGCTTTGAGACTGGCCCAGGAATCTGGGTGGACCTGAAAACACAGGTTGGGCAGGTGGCGAGCCTTGAGAAAAAGGAAGCCAGCTGGAACAGGGAATCAGGCAAGTCCTGGAAAGAACTTACTCTTGTCTTCCCACTGAATGAGGTAAGGCTTAGCTGTGAATTTCAGGCTTCAGGGTGACCGCATGATTTATTTTAAGCTTCCACAAACAACCCCAAACAACGTTGCAGGTCAGTGTATGCCCCCTTCAAGGCTGAAGAATCTCCAGCTACAGAGGGAGGGGCCCTCAAGCCCTGTTAAGTTGCAGTTGTAAAAGCAAATGTATCAGCAACAGAAGACGGTGCTCCAGGGAACACCTCAGTCCGTGAAGCCAGTTTTGCTGAGTTCTGGACTGGTTCACGTTTTCCATAGGATCTGGGCTTTTCCTGGGCAAAGTGGGAATAGGGACCAAGAAGGACTTTGTTGCCTCTAGACTTTCTTTGCCTTTTTCAATAATGCCTGCTGCGTGCTTCCAACATACTCAATGCCTGGAGTGCCTTTCCCCTCACACCAAGTGATAAGTGTTGGTTAGTTCATTGCTTCTTTGTTTACTTACTAATTTACTCTAGAACATATGCCAGCTTCTTGGAAACTTCCTTCTCTAGGCCATCCAGTAGAAAGTAACATTTCCCATTTTTGATCCTGGCATGATACTATTTACCCCTCCTTTGAATACCCAATCACAGACCTGGACAGGGACATCTTAGGAGGAAGTTCCATGAATATCCATCTGCCTCCCCCCTCCAAGCCCACTCAAAGCCATGTGTTAAAAATGCTGCTAAGACCACCCGTGGGGTCCTGTAATCACCCTGGAGAAATGTGTCATCTCAGTTGGTACAAAAGGTAGGCATCCTTGTGGACAACTAGACCATGAGGTTTATCCACCTTCAGGTGAGGCTCAGAGGCACTCCTCAACCCCTCCCCCCAGTCATCTCACACTCTGTGTGAAGGTGAAGGGGAAAATCAGGAGGAAGCTAGCACGGGGATTACCCATTGTGCGTGTGTGCCAGACATATGGGTACCCCACTGATGTTTGTTTTATGGGTGAGTTGGGTCTCCACTCTTCAAATTCCCAGAGTGCCTGCACTTTTCTGGCTGTCCCAGGAGTCAATAGTAAGTTGGCAAACCTGAATTATCTTCTCAGGCAGATCCAAGTAGATCTTTTCCTTCTTTCATGTGTCTCCTTCAAAGCACACCTCTCACAGTCCATTTTGGAGGGAAGGAAGAACAAAGGGAAGAGAACGGAAGGCAAACAATATGAGAAGGCAACTCAGCAAGATGAGCCTGTCCCTATGGGGCTTTCATGTATTGCTTTTCTGTCTTGTTTCAAGCCCTCTGCTGACTTGCCAGCTCTTGGCTGTGAACTTGGGCGACCCTCTTCCCTTGTCATGCCTCCCTGGACTCCATTGCACCCTCTGAATAAATGCACAGAATGTCTGCCTACTCTTGTGATCACTACCTGAGAGAAGGTTAGTAAGCTACTTGGGAACGTATTTGTTCCATGAATGGTAGGCATGCTGCTGCTGATCTGATGGCGAAGGCACCTGAGACAGCCTGTGATTCCCACCACCTCCCCTCCTCCTCTCCCTCCCCCTCCTCCTCCTCTCCCTCCCCCTCCTCCTCCTCTCCCTCCCCCTCCTCCTCCTCTCCCACCAGCGACACACACTGTTTTCGCGTCTCCTTCTCCTCTCCCTTCTACCTTTAAATGTCAAGTGATGAGTCCCTCAAAATATTTGAAAAAAAATGTGCCTTTTCTTCCTTTCATCCTCACTTAATCCAAAGCCTACCCCTTTTCTGAGTCTTTCCTGAAACACTTCTCCCACACTGTCACATTCATGCACTCCCTTTTCCACAGGGGTGGTTTCAAAACTGTGTTCCAAGGACCCCAGATGTTACAGGGGATATCTCATGGGTCACAGTGTCCTGATGGAGTCTAATTTGGGCAATGAATTCCTGTAGGATCTCCTTGGGGGGAAGGAGAAGGAAAGATATTTTTAAAAGATTTATGTAAACACCTTGACATGTTTATTTATCTATCTATATATTTATTCTTTAAATAGATTTATATACTGAGTTATTTTCCACTTGCCAGGTAGGCTGAGATTGAAGTTCATGTTTCTGAGGAGGAAAACAAGGATGGCTGGGACTGGGTGAGGAGAATTCTGACTGTGCTCCCCTTTGCACCTTTTAAAATTTGGGGCCATCTGCAAACGGTACCTTCAAAAAGAAAATTCATAAAATTGAAACTTGAAAGTGTAGGTGGGTTGGGGTATGAGGGGACAGAGTCTTTTGCTTTGATGGGAAGGAATGCCAACAGGAACATATGCATGTTGACCAGTGGTGATTTGGGAACTGACCGGAGAGACTGATCAGGAGAGAGTCTAGGGCGTGCAGAACACGTTTCCCATCAGTCAGAGCTATGACGTTTCCCTTCTTCTGGGGGGAGGTCGTAAGGACCAAGCTGGTTTAAGAGGAATTCAAGCTAAGCCACCTGGCATTGAACACCGTGAGACTGAACCACATCACCCATGATGGTGAAGACAAGATGTGGATACAAGCATTGAGCCCCAGGATCCTCCAACAGTTAGAGGTGAAGGAGAGCCTAGCCTGAAGGACAAGCAAGAAGATGTAGTGTTCCGGAAGCCCAGAGGTAAAAAAGCATTACAGGAAGAAGGAGTGATCAGCCTCTGATACTGCCGGAGAAGTCAACTGTAAGGTATCTTTTTAAAATGCAGCCCGGATGAATTTGGAGACACTGTGTGGTTCGATAACCTCTTTCCCATCAGAAGCAGCCTGCTTGAAGAGCCACGTCTTCCAGAAACAGTTCTAATATTCCTTCCCATCTCTCAATGAACACAGAAGAGTTGTTCTAGTACATTCTTTTTTTTTAAGATCAAGTTTTTATTACTAAAACATTAATACAACATTAATACAAACTTTGTTGGTTTTTTTTTAATTTTTTTTATTGTTACTTAAAATTTTGAATGACACATTGGACCAGATGGATCTCATAGATATATTCAGAACATTCCACCCTAAAACAGCAGAATACTCATTCTTCTCAAGTACACATGGAACTTTCTCCAGAATAGACCACATACTAGGTCACAAATCAGGGCTCAACCAATACCAGAAGATTGAAATTATTCCCTGCATATTCTCTGACCACAATGTTGTGAAACTGGAACTCAACCACCATAAAAAGTTCAGGAGAAAATCAAACACTTGGAAGCTAAAGATGATCCTGCTCAAGAACATGTGGATCAACCAAGAAATCAAAGAAGAACTGAAACACTTCATGGAAACCAATGAGAATGAAGATATATCGATCCAAAACCTATGGGATACAGCAAAGGCAGTCCTAAGGGGGAAATTCATAGCCATCCAAACCTCACTCAAAAAAATTAAAAAATCCCGAATACATCAACTCTCATTACACCTTAAAGAACTGGAAAATCAACAAAAAATTAAACCAACCCCCCCCCACAAGGCGGGAAATAATAAGGATTAGAGCAGAGATGAATGAATCAGAAACTAGAGCTACAGTAGAACACATCAACGAAACTTGAAGCTGGTTCTTTGAAAGAATCAATAAGATTGATAAACCATTGGCCAAACTAATCCAAAAGAAAAGGGAGAAGACCCAAATTAATAAAATTATGAATGAAAGGGGAGAGATCACGACTAATACCAAGGAAATAGAAACAATCATCAAGAACTACTATCAACAATCATATGCCAATATGTTTAACAACTTAGAAGAGATGGATACATTCTTAGAAACCTATAAACTACCAAGACTGAAACAGGAAGACATTGACAATTCTATTACATTCTTGGTAAAACTTTTTGAAAGGCTGTTTTCCACTCCCTGCACTTGACTCTCCAGCTGCTCACATGTCCACCCTGCTGTGTCATGAGCCCCAGCTTCTGCACC
Organism: Spilogale gracilis; assembly: GCA_004023965.1. NCBI lineage: Eukaryota > Metazoa > Chordata > Mammalia > Carnivora > Mephitidae > Spilogale > Spilogale gracilis. Next base: position 118,106 of record PITA01003608.1, read on the forward strand.
ACTGTCTGGTCTGCCCCCACCCCCACTCCTCCCCTCTTTCTACATTCACTCCTGCTCTTCCTGGCCAAATATTTGGCTTCTGTACTTTCATGCCTGCCCACCCATCTCTTCCTTCTCTTTATCTGCTTAGTCTCTGCGTCTTTATCATAAGAGATCCTGGGGCCAGGAGGTGAAGATGGGGATCCCCGCAGGAGTAGGGAGAAGGGGGGAAGAAGCCAAGGATCAAAGATAGCATTTGTTCAGTATGGTACAAGAAGGGAGAAAAATCACATTTGCGTCAGTTTATAAATTCTGTCTCTGTCAAATATGTATGAGTTCCAAAAAGAATTTTCTCTGAGAATGAGTAGTAATTCTAAAAATAAGGTGAAAGAAGTTAATCAGTTTTTAGATTCACACTTTTTGAAAAATAAGTTCACAAAAGACACATGACATTTTTAAAGCCCATTATGATTCAGAACCTTACTTGGAGGATATTAATGAATCATCTACTTATCAATTTATTTTCAGACACTTAATTTAGTTCTTATAATTTAGCATTTTAATTACATGAAATAAATGGGTCCCCAAATGTGGGAAATGATTGTGGTACTTCATCCTGAGGTTAACTTCAACTTACTGAGATTACCTTAAAGAATGTTACATATATTTTTTTCTCTACAATTCTTACAGAAATGTTTATTTGTGCCCCTGAGATGAGGGGGAAGTTCCACGCAGATTCCTGAGTTTATATTACTGGATGTGTGTAATTAGAATGGGCAAGGAGTAATCACCATGATTTACCATAGTTAAAATAGGCTGATCAATTTCTTCTAGAAACATAAGAACACAGAAGTCTCAAAACAAGTAAGAACTCACAAAGAAGAAATACCAATTGAGATCCAATCCCAGAACTGATTAACAACACACATCACACATGCTCACCCTCTTATAGAGGATATCTACAACCATTTGGGTGGCCATAATTTAAAATTATGACCTTAATAATTACTATAATAACAAGTGAAATTCCATTCTTATACAGCTTATAGAATGCCTTCACAGAAATCCCATTTTATCTTTATTGAAACTCCGTGAGACAGAACTTTTAAACTTCTCTTTTAAATAATAAAACAGCAGTTTGGAGAGATGAAGACATTTACCCAAGACAGTGGAATTAATGGAAAAGATAGACCAGGATTAGAAGTGAGGTCGCCCGACTCTAAATCCTGTCTTCTTTTGGAGCATACAAGAGGATTAGAGCAGGCTTGTTAGTTATCTGGAGTGATTACTTTGAGGTAAACACTAAACTAATTTTCTTTAGAAGAGTCTCTTCCTCTCATTGACATGCAAAACAATTCTGAGGCTGAGTGTTCTCCCTGGCCTTAGATGTCTGTACTTTTTTCTTCCCTCCTCCCAATGCTACACCAGGGTAGAACCTTCTGTGTTTTCCAGACTCACCATCTCGTTCCAACTCTGCAGAGCCTCTGAGAGGTGAGCAGGGAGGGCAAGGTATTTGATTTTCACTTAACAGAGGAGGAAATTCTTTCCGAATTCATTCTTTCCTTTAATTGAAGTTTATTTGGGGGGGCTGTATGCCAAGATCTATGAAGCATTAGAGATACAGATGTGAATGGAACAAAGTCCTTGCCTCCATTTGGCCTCCTAGAGACACTCAGGAAACTAGAACATATGTGATATAATATTAGAGGGTGATGGGAGCTCTAGTTAAAATAAGCAGGGATGAAAGTGGGGGAAGTATATGTAGAAGATATAGATGGTAAACCCAGGGAAGACCTCCCTGAGGTCTTTGTGAGGCTCGGTCATGCAAGTTTCTGGAAGAACAGTTTGAGCAGAGAGAAGAGTAACAGGAAAGATCCTGAGAGAGGAATGCCCCGTGTGTTTGAGCAACAGCATGGGCTGGTGTGGCTCGTGCCCAGGAATGCTTCCAGCATAAATACTTGGTTAAGTGTGAAAATATATATTTATCAGAATTTCGTTTGGTTGTTAATTCCTGGTTGTAAATGCCCATTAATAGGAAAAGTGTTCCGTAAATTCCTGTGCATGCAGCAGTGGGCCATCGTGTGGGGCTGGAATGGAATGGGGTAGATCAGTGAACATTAACAGAAGATATCAAGATGCAGTGCCCATTGGGAGAGAGAAAGAGGTTATGAGATAACATCTATACAGTGGGGCCTGCCCTATTAAAAAATAAATGTATATAATACAAAATTAAATATATATTTGTAAACCATAGAAATGCAAATTATGAACTTGAAACTAACCTTAGACATTGGTTATAACAGAGAAACTGAATATTCTAAACTATTTAATTAAAAAAAAAACATCAAGGGAAATGGACTTGTTAACATTATTGCAGGTCATAATGCTATCACTCCTACTCTCTCTACCTTCCAATGCCTCCTTTCCCCCCTTTCTGGTGAACTTTTCCTTATTCCACTCATGCTCTTTGAAACTGTTCCAACACTTAAAGCAGAGTCTGCTTCCCTGTTTTTCGGTATTATTACCTGACATGGTGTTTTCAAGCTTGTTTTCCCTGATGGACCTAAGCTACTGTGGGCTTTACAGGCATGGTCTGGGTTCTTGTGCAAGTTCAAAATGGCGGGATGAATACTCAGGCAGCAGCTAGAACACAGCTGCTGGGATGAGTGGTGAAGTTGGCACGTAGGTCATGTCAACAGCAATTTGGATCAGGTGCAGGCAAACCTGTTCCCATTCCATAGGTAAGAAAATGGAGGCTCTCAGCATGTCCATGACTTTAATCTCACCATCCTATATGGTGTGTTCTGGAAGGGGTTCACCTTCCTACACTCTCTGTTCAGTTTGGATCCTTGAAAGTCAATTCAGTCTTCAGATTCACCCTCAATGACATGAGCCTATTAATATTATCATATTTAATCCTCTCTGCCTTTTATGATAATTGAACGAGATAATGGATGAGAAAGGTTTTGCAGCATAAAATCTTTGTAAGTTGAAGATTTTATTATAATATCAATTTTATCCACCTTGGGAGGCCCTTGACTGTGCCAGAAAGGGCACTGAATTTTCAGTTTCAGTAATCTGGGTAGAATTCATGTTTGGCACTCACTGGCTAGATGACTGTTCCTTCCTTCCTTCCTTCCTCCTGCCTCATCTTAAGGTTTGATTCTGGTGGGAGCTCAGCGAAGATGCCCATCCAAAGTCATTAGGCTGGAGCTTATTTCAACCGCCCAGTATCAAGGGTCCTCCTCACCTTCATCTTTGTTGATTGTTTATATGGCCAAACTACTGGGTATCAGATCGCATCTCATTCTGTTTTCATCTCCATTTCCCAGATTGCTCTAGAAATGTGATTCTGATACTACTACCCAGAGTTAGACCAAACTTCACAGATGAAGGGCATGGTCCCACACAAGACTGTCCTTACTTCAGATGCTAGAGGCAAGCTTGGGTTTCCCAGGTCCCTAACATTTCTGACCAAATGGCTCTGAATTTAGGGGTTGCCTTTACCCTTTTGGATTCAATAATTCGGTAGAATAACACAGAATTCAGGAAAGTGCTACATAGGTATGATTAGTTTTATTATTGTGAAAAAGGAACCAAATCAGGGCCAGCTAAAAGAAGAGACAGATAGAGCGAAGTCTGGGAGTGTCTCCAATAAGAAGCTTCTGTGTCCTCTCCCCCTGGAGGCAGGAGCGGACTGCATGCTCTCCCTGCACATCAGTGTGTAACAATATGTCCAGAGTTATGCTAACCAGGGAAAGTCATCCATGCTTCAGTGTCCAGTTCTTGGATGGATATTTATCATGTGGGCATGACTACTTAACACTGGCCATGAGGCTGAACTCAGTCTTCAACCCTGTCTGATTTCTGGATGTCAGGCTGATATCAAACAACTCAAACCAACCCTGAATCACAAATTTTATTGTAAAGTTAATCAATTTCTTCTCTGTGAGTGTTCTGTCTCTTGTTTAAGAAATAATTTCCTATTCCAATATCACAAAGACATTTCTTCTGTATCCTCTTGTACAATTTTGAAAGTCTAATATTTCAGTCATTGTTCTATTTGGAATTTATGAGCACACGTTGCTTTTCTGGCCCTTAGCATCTTTCCCTGTGAAGTTGGTAGGTTGGATTAGTTAATCTTTAATATATGTTTCAGCTTTAAATTCAGTGATAAAAAATATCCATATTTATGGATAACTTTCTCTGTGCTAGGACTTGTCCCAAGAATTTTACATTTGTTCCCTATTTGAGTCCACTTTGTCACTCTTTTCCAGGCATGAGGCTGAGAGCATGAGCTAATAATGTTGGACAGCCAGTAATGGTGGAGATGGATTTGAAGCCAGGATAGACACACACGCACACATGCACACACACACACACACACACACACACACACACACAGGAATATTTGCTCATCCATAAAATAGAAAGAAATCTTGCCATTTGCAACAACATGGATGGATCTAGAAGGTATTGTGCTAAGTGAAGTAAGTCAGTTAGGGAAAGACAAATACCATATGATCTCGCTCCTACGTGGAATTTAAGAAACAAACAAACAAACAAACAAACAAAGGAAAAAAGAAAAGACAAAGCAAGAGACAGACTCCCAACTCTAGAGAACACACTGATGGTCACCAGAGGGGAGGTAGGTGGGGGAAAGGGGGAAGCAGGTGAAGGAGGTTAAAAGTGCATTTATTGTGTATGGAGGTGTTGAATCACCGTATTGTACACCTGAAACTAATATAACACTGTATGCTAAATATACTTGAATTAAAATAAAATAATTTTAAATACATACAAACATCAATACATGAATGTCTTTAAAAATGGAGTCCTTTATACAACAGCTACTAGAGGAGGGAGGAGCAGGAGAGCGGACTGGTTAAGGACTGGTAACCCAAACTAGACAGCGTAGGTTTGAGCTCCAGATCTTCTGCCTCATGACTTTGGGCAACTGCTTAACTCCCTTACCTCTCAGTTTCCTGTTCTATAATTGGGGGATATGATAGCACAGACATCGCAGGGTCATTGTGAGAGCAGAGCCATGCCAGGCGCAGTCTAACCATCAAAAAAGAGATAGTGCAGCTGAGCCTTCAGACACCTGTTGGTCCTCAGGAGGCTCTCGGGATGTACCAGGGTCCCTCCTGGTCTCAGCAGTGGGTCCCGCCTCCCCAGACTGGAGGGGCCTCCCTCCAGCCCCATCTGACTCTAGACTGAGTCCTCTGCACGGTCTAAAAATCTGCACAATTAACCTTTCCCTGCCTGGTTTGGACGTGAATCTTACTTGCTGGACATTAACTGTTTGATGTGTTCGAGGGCTGTCTCTTAACTTCGTGCCTCATTAGAATGAGTGATTTTGTGAGGCAATAAACCAGCCTTGCCTCTAATGGAACAAGATTCCATCACTCCCCTCCCCCCCTTTTTAAAGATCCTTACAAAGAAAGCTATTACAGGTTTGCAGAGATTGATTTTAGTTAAAACCGAGTGTGTATGAAAGCAGGCAGAGTGGTTATGACATAAATTACTATGATATATTGAGTGCAAAGGCAAATGCAATTTCTTTCTTCCTTTTAGCTTTCCGTGTTCAGCAGAGGGGTGGTGATTTATCTTTTTATCCATTTCAGTCTAACGTAGGTTGCTTTTTAACTCCAGGGAGGAAGGGACAGATGGCCTGTGTTGGAGAGACTTGTAGGGAGAGGACAGAAAAGAAAAAAAGTAAAGAAAAAAGACCCCTCTCCGGACCTGTGAGCCCTCATCTGATCCTATCTGGCTGCCCCTTCTCCCCACATTGCCTGGCCCACTGCCGGAAGAAAACAAACAGCAAGTGCAAGAAAGCTCTCAAACGGAAATCAATAAGCACTTACTTTGTAGTTATCTTAAGCTCAATTTTTGTATAGAAAATTATAATGACATATAATGAATATCAAGCCACCCTCACTGAGGAAGCAAAGGATATATTCTATTATCATCTAATTTTTTCTTTTTCCCAGATCCCATGGGCCCCCCTTGGGATGCTTCTAGGTCCACACAATAGACACTGATGAGTTGATTCTGTTATGTCAGAGTCCTTGCTCTTCTTGTTACTGTTCCAAGAACGTTATTAATCTTTACTCCTGCGAATCCTGAACATTTTCTTTGATGCTCTGTCTCTGGCACCATGTTGTTGAAGAGGATTTGCCCTCGCCAGCGTGCTCTGCAAATGTCTGGCTTTGTGTCTTGAACATGGAAATTCTGGACTAAAGTATGCAGACAAGGTGTTCTTGTTGCAGGACTTCTCAGGGGCTTTAATACGCTGCTGTCCTTTGTGGCTCTCGGGGGGTGACAAAGTGTGCCATTTCTGGAACATTGGACAAGGTGTACTTTCTACAGAGTGTCTCCCAGGGATCACATCCTGTTAAAGATCCTTGGAGAGATGCTCATCCCTTTTGCAAGGGTACAGAAGGCCTTTTCCAGGAGAACCCTACCGTTTCATCTCACTCGGCTTTCATCTCTGTCCCATGTCCCCTTATGTTACCAGCTGCATGCAAGTCACTGACATCCCCCAGTGCCCTCTGCCTTCCCCACCTGCGCTCACATGGCACACAGGTTTTTCTTCTTCGAAACCATTTCTCCTCCTTGTGCTCCTGGCAAATTCTGACATCTTTGGGAACTTGGTTTTGTGGTCACTTCCTCAGTGAAGTGTCCCCAGGCAGAGTTTTGGCGACTTCCTAGGATGCTGTGATAGCCCCTTCAGAGAGAGAGAGGAGCACAGGCACGTGTGTGACAACCTAGACGGGTGTTCAATAATACTACAGTAGGAGAGCATTGCCAGGGTATCCAAACTTTCAGAACAAAACAAAACAGAAAAATCTTTCTGTTTAAATACTCAGAGTTTGGCAAACATCTTGGAAAGCCACTAAATTAGAGGGCACTTTGGAAGAGCAATAAATTTCAGTTGGTTTTTCTTTTTCTATACACAGTGAGCTGTGTATAAAGGACACTGAGAGGGTCTCTTTGCTGAGGGGCCTTGGTTTCTCTGGATGGGCTTCACAAGTTGGGGTAACAGCTGAATGGCTTCAGACAGGAGCAGCTGGGTACTGCCTCCCGGAGCCTCTGAATCAGCCCTCTCCAAGGTGGCACCTCCAGATCAAAGTTAAACCTTCCCAGTGTATGTCAGTGCCAGTGACTGCCCCTCAGACACATCCTTTACAGAGAGGAGTGTCAGATTCCCACCTTTCTGGAAACTCTCATTCTCCGAATCCACCAGAAGCAAATAAATCTAGGTGATAAAGTCCGCAGAGATAAAGCTCTTGGGACGGGGAAGAACACAGAAGGGCAGAGAAATCTCAGGGATGGGTAGATAGAAAAGCGGAGAAGGGCCAACTTGCCTTTCTATAAGGTTCTATCAATTTACCTTTCTACAGTGACATATAAAGACACTTACTAATCTGTTTCCTCTCCAACACAGTATCCTGCAAAAGTATGGAATCATTTTCTATCTGATAGTTGAAAAATGTAACACTGTACTTTTAATAGCTTTTTTATATGTGCATTAATGGCATATTTTTAATACTTTAAGGCCTATTTTTATGTTTATTCTTTAAACATCAGAAATTTCACAACCTTTGCCTCTATGTTCCATTGGAGGGACTTCTTTTCCTCCTGACTTATAGCGTTCTTTATAAAGAGAACCGACATTTTATTTCTGGGCTGACTTTTATAGTGTTTTTTTTTTGTTTTGTTTTTTTGTGTTTTTTTTTTTTTCGGTTTCTCTTTTCCCTTTTGCATTGTTTATATTTTTTTCATGTGCTATCTTGTTTTTGTGTTGTCAAATTTATCAATTTCTTTCATGGAGTGTGGATATTATGCCATACGTCTGCCTTCTGTATGTTGAGATTTTATATATATAATTTTTTCCCTAGTATTTGTATTATTAGAAAAACCAACTGAGGCCAGCTGGGTGGCTCAGTGGGTTAAAGTCTCTGCCTTCAGCTCAGTTCATGATCTCAGGGTCCTGGGATTGAGGTCCACATGGGCTCTCTGCTTGGCAGGGAGCCTGCTTCCTCCTCTCTCTCTCTGCCTGCCTCTCTGCCTACTTGTGATCTCTCTCTGTCTAAATAAATAAATAAAATATTTTTAAAAAAAGAAAAAGAAAAATCAACTGAAATTTACATGAGTATAAGGTTTAAAATATTCCACCCCAAATCCTCACCATTTTCCCTCCCATCAGCTGTTGAATAAACACCTCTAATCGCTTGGTTTTTAAAAAATTTTATTTTTCTCAAGTGCCAAATTCTTACATGTTTAGGTTTAATTCTGGACGTTCCATTCCCCCCCCCCCTTGTTCTTCCAATTTTTTCACACCCCATCTCCACTCTGCTGTAATGAAGTACTTTATTGTGAAGCAGGATTGTGTTACTAGACCCACAATTTACGTTTGTTTATATATTTTCTCCCATTATCACATAAACTTGTGTGTTCTACTTCAGACTAATTGTGAATGCTGGTAGGGTTCTTAAGAAAAAAAGCACAAAGAAAAAAGAGGAGGTAAGGGGACCATTTAGATTCTTTCCCATTTGCTAAAACAATTTTCAGTATTTTGGAAGAATCCTTTGGGTTTTTTTTCCTTCAGATTTTTTTTTCAGATCTTTTCCACAGCCTTTATTTTATTAATTACCACCTAGTATAATTAAGAAATGAGATTTTGGCAACAGTTAATATTTCTGTAACAATTGTTGGTCTATATGTTCACTCAAGGATTGGAGAATGATCTGTGATTACAGAAATTTAGCTTTTTAGGTCCTTAATACTAGAATAGAATCTAATTCTCCATCTTCACAGAGCTGGTTTTCAAAAGCCAGTTTTGTGCTTAATAGTTGATCTTTGGCAAGGATTTTTTTAGTTCCCCAGTGTCCTTTATATATATATATAAAATGAAGATGATGATGCATAACAAAGAGGATTGTCATACATTATAAAATTGGGTTCAAGTTCAGACTCAGCCTTTACCTGTTTTTGACCTTGACCAAGTCCCTTAAACTCCCTCACCCTGTTTCCTCATGAATAAAATTGGAGATAGCAATTTGGAACAGTAAATCCTCTCTTATAAGCTGGTTGTAAAAAACCAGACTGTGCTCCTGATCTTTCTGATATACCACACCAAATATAATTTATGCTTGTGATAATCAACTTGGTTACTGAGGAAGGAGAGAGAATGAGAAGGTGGGAGCGTGGGAGAAGAGAGAGCGGGGAAGGTATTTGGTTTTACCTCCATTGAGGAACGTCGTATTTTGGACACCACATCAAACTCCTGCTCCCTTACCCCACCATCTGGCATCAGAGACCAACTTTGCTCTGAGGTACTACCTTTCTAGACTGGATTCAGCAACATTTTCAGGCTTGTTAAACTACATAGCATAGCAAAGCCAAGTCCAAGAAAGGTTAACTGAGGCCTTTGGAATGATTGAAAGTGGTTTTCAATGGTGTTGTCCCTCCCACGTATAGTGGGTTTTCATTAGACTTTTGTTGTCTGCCTTAGAGTGGTTGAAAACATTCACATGATGGATTAATCAATTTCTGAGTTAATGTATTCGCATGTGGTAATGACTTGCTCAGACGCCTCTTTGGCTGTCTGAATGGGCATTAAGGAATTAAGTAAGACCATGGAGGAAACCCACATTCAATTAAGAAAGAAAGTTTTTGCAAAGTGTTTTATTCTAACCTAGAAAATGAGCTGAGGCTGATAATCTCCTCCCTGCCCCATGATATAGAAAAGGTTAAAAAAAATCTGAACCCATAAAAAAATATAACATCATTTACATCTTCCAAATTGCAGTACTATTGGATGCATCATTAACTATAAATGGGTTGTAATAAAAACATTAATTAGTATAAAAACAGCCCAAAAAGCAAGGTTTCAGTTCATTTTGGCCCTCCTCAGAAGGATAGAAAGCTGTATATTTATATATTTACATATATAGGAACAGCTAAATCATTTATCTGTAAAAAATGCAAAAGGAGGATAGAGAGAGAGAAAACCAACAAAAATGACCATTTCCATAAACCACAACTGAATTTCAGTCCTGGGCGATCCTTCTCCTGGTTATTACACTCATAAAACGTCTATAAAAATGACATCATGGAGTTCCATATTTATAGTCTGTCAGTGTCCCACAGATCAAGTGGGTTGAGCTTACAAGGCAAGTGATGATTTTCCCCCCATTTTAACTGCTATTCCTTCCTATGTCCTCTGGATTCCGTGGGATGCTCTTCTCCTCTGACAATTGTGTAGCCTGGGGCACACTTTAATCTGTAATTAAAGCCTAGATAGTGGTGGAGGGCTCGCTAAAAGTCCACGCCTCAGCCCATCCCACTCTCATATCTGTTTTATAGTTTTAAGTTCAATGGCCAGCTGAGCTAGGGAGAGGTGGTTTGCAATGGAAAATGATGTTTTAGAGATGTTCCCATTTGCAATGATCCCTGGCCACCAAAGGCTTAGTAGATCAGGGTCTGTCCCTGAGGGACAGGAACATTTGGGGTCAGCACACTGCGTCTGAAGTATGCTACAGGTATTGAAAATAAAGACCTACTGCTAAATCAAAATGTTTTCATTTCTGGGCTTTACCCTCTATGAAGAATAAGAAGGATGTTCCTCTTTTTTCCTTATGGCAAGAATAGTCAATTTGATTAAGCAATAGTAAGATTCCAGAGGAAATAGGGGGCAGGAGGAGTGGAGACCTTGCAAGGAGGTCTTCTTAAGGGTAGAACTTTGTCCACATCACTTGTCTGATTCTTAATGGGGAAAAAGCTGTCTGTGCACCATTTCCCTGCTACTGGAGTGTTCATCTCCTCTACCATCCAACGCTGAGCCCAAGAAAGGAGGCCACACTGCAACAAGCCACAGGAGGCTCAGGCCACTCATGGCAATCCACTAATGTGGTTGCCAAAAGCCTATGATCACAGACCCAGAAATATTGCCCTTCAAAAGCCATGGCCCCCAGTGCAGCATACTGGTGTGAATGATGAGAGCAAGCATTTTCATTTGTGAGATGTCAAGAGCACATGAGACATGAAGCAGTTTGGTGTGGTTGGATGGCAATCTGTGGGAAAGAGGATGGGGGAGAGGAGTCCTGAAGAGCCTGGGCCAGAAATGGCTAGAGGCAAAATCTAAGTGAAAGCAGCAGATTCATCCCTTCCTTCTGTGTGTCTTCCTTTCACACTGTTTGGATTCCCATCCTGGTGTTTTTCAGATTTGGTTGCATTTCTAAAATACAAGCTTTTCTTCACTCTAAGACCTCAAGGAGGGACTGTGTTTGTTGTTCTCCTCCCAGATGGCTGAGGTGGTGCTCGGTTTGATAGGACACCATGTAATTATAGCCAATTGATTAAGAATGTGGATAGTAGAACCAGATAGAGCTGGGCTTGAGTCGTGATCTGCTACCTACTTGTTAGGATCTTGCTCAGCTTCAGAACCAGAATACTACTAATAAAATTATTGTTTTATTAATTATTATTATTACTAACATGTATTCAGTGTTAACTTTGTGCCAGGCATTGATGAAGTTTTTATGTGTGTATCTCATTTAATTTTCATTAAAAACTTTGTGTCATACATATAATTTTATCCCCATAATTCAGTTAATACATAGTACTGCATACATTAATACCACTTACTTAAATTATAATATCTGACCCTTACTAGCTATTTGATAAATATTGACAAATATACACAATCCTTAAATCGTTTGTTTGTTTTTCCATCTCAGTTTAAGTAACGAGTTAATGTTGAAGCCAGATACACAGAACCAAAATTGTCCCCATCCACTAGTTATGTGTTACTATGAAATTATCCCAAAACTTAGTGGTTTGAAGCAATAATAAAAATTTATTATCTTATACAGCTTTTGTGGGTCAGAAATTTAGGAGCAGCTTGGCTGGGTGTTTCTGGCTCAGGATCTCTCATGAAATCGTAGTCAAGATTTTGGCTGGGATTGCTGTCATTTGATGATTTGCCTGGGACTAGAAGTCCACTTCCAAGATCGCTTACTCAGACACTTGACAAGTTATTGCTGGTTTTTGGCAGAAGTCTTCGGGTCTTTGCCACATGGATGGTTCCACGGGGCTGCTTGAGTGTGCTCACAACATGGCAGCTGGCATCTCCCAGGCTGGGTGATCTAAGAGAAGATGAGAAAAAAAAACACTTAGATTTTTATGACCTAACTTTGAAAGTCACACTCTGCCATTTTTGCACAATTTCTTCAGTTGTAGTCCTATTCAAGAGCATGAAAACTAGGAGGCAGAAATCATTGGAAACCATATTGGAAAATGGAAACAGAAAGGTTATAGGGTCATCTATAGGTCAGATCTGGGTCATCTCAGGACTGAGGGAAAGAGCAATCCAAAAGTGACAGAGACCAGACTGTAGGTCACTCTGGGTGTGTGGTTCTGGTTGGGGAACATGACTTCAGTGGTCTGTCTTCATAGAGATATACCTTCTCTGAAAACTTGGATGCTTTTTTGAACGGTTGGATGTGGAAGTAGAGAGCATGAATGCATCTATCTCAGATATACTAAGGAGGAGATGTATAAACAAAGCAAATTCTTCAGAATAAAGTTTAAAAGTTAGTGATCTGGTCAGCAAAGATGCAAAAGACAAGTGTTGCTGATAATGACAGGACGTGGCCCAGAAGGTGGTGTTGCTTAATTGAACCTGAAATTTCAGGAGAAATAATAGGGACAAAAGACATGTGTTAATGAGGAAGTATTAAAGCCCTGATTCCAAAAACCAAAATTGCTATTCAGCAATATCTTTGTGGGGGGGAGGAAAGATGATGGTATTTAGATCAGAAAATCTGGGTCAAATGTATCCCAAGGAATTAATAAGCCTTTATCTTTCCTGAGCAGAAAAGAGTGGGGGTGGGGGAAGAAACATTTGATTTGGAGCAAGAAATGCATAGCTCCTTCAAAGAAGTTATGATATTTTCATCATTTTCTTGCTCAAGTGGTTGACCTGCTCTCATGGTCAAGTTCAGAGGTTGATTTTGCAGTGGCTCATCAAATTATATCTTTAAATCCAGAGTCACAATGGCCCTTCCTCCCACTGACACTATTTATTTATTTATTTATTTGTTTGTTTGTTTGTTTGTTTGCAGTCATAATGAGGAACAAAGCTGGTTCTGCAATCCAGCATAATTTATTCTTCATTAGTCTAAGTTATGTTCATGATTACATTCAGTTTCAATGTTTATAGATTCATTTTCATAATATTTCCTCTGGGTTTATTATTTCCATTTGTAAAATTCACTAAGCCCTCTAAATCAGGGTAAGCTGGTATAATTTGCCAAGGGCCTGTTGCTCTGACTCACTTTGGGCCTAGGGCTTTGCAGCAGCAGATAGATGATGCTCTACTTGAGAGAACTTGACTTTCAGATCCTGTGGAGAGCTTGTGAGGGGCTGGTGAGAATGGGCTTTGAGAAAACAGGTAGATTTGATGTGTCATGGATAAGCATGCTTTGTTCTTCTTAACATGGTGTTTGTTAGGGCATGCCTAGCCCCCAGACCATCCATGTGGTTGCCATGGGAATTGCCATGTAAGCACATTGTGAAACTCTCTTGGTGCTTGTGAGTTATGTAATATGTGATTTATTTTTCTGTCTCCATGTATTCATTCTAAAGAGGTAGCTTTCGAAAAATGGGCATTTGTAGGGTAATATATTGAGTCATTTCTTTGTTCATTCAATCCACATTTTCTAAGAACATAGAATGTATGAGGTACCAACTTGACTTACAAGGATACAATGTTTTTATTCTCCAGTTCTTGAGAGTCAGTCCATTGTTGTTTCCCTGTAACATCTTCCAATCTTAAATTTATTTTATTTTATTTTTAATTAATCTCTATACCCAGTGTGGGACTCAAACTTACAATCCCAAGATCAAGAGTCACACGTTCTACCAGCTGAGCCAGCCAGGTGCCCCAGCATCTTCCAATCTTTTACATTGATCCATCAACAAAGGAATGACATGACCAATTTATGTTATTAATATATCTATATTAATGTTATTTTGGATAAGCCATGTGGATTCCCTTTGATAATGGACATGAAAGTACCTATTCTATCATTGTCTAAATAGGCCCCCTAAAAAGCCTATGAACTTATATCACAACCGAGATGGTCTTTAAATTTCTTTCCTAAGACCTTGACTCCATGGAAATCTTTTATTAATTGAGACAATCTGTAAAGTAACAAAATTTCTGATTTAAACTGACTTGACCACAAAAGGGAATGTACTGCCTTATGTGACTCATCCACCCAGAAACCCATCTGACTCCAAGCATGATTCAACAGGTCATCAGGATGTGATTCTTATATCTCTCTGTGTTTTGGCTCTGCTGTCTCTGTGATTGTCCCATTCTCTAATAGGGTTTTAGAATCACCAGGTGGCTCAATACATCTCTTAGACTGCATCCTACCTGGTTCAGATCCAGCATGAAAACAAGCATGTGAAGTATGACCAGTTGACATCATGAAGTTCACTCTGAATGGATTAACTTCAGTCCTGAGTACACTGCTGAGCCAATTCTGTTTTTTGAAGCAATCCCAGAAAATGATTTTCTACCTTAAAAATTATCCCAAGGAGGCATTCTTCCATTTTTCTCCTTAGTTTCACTGTATCACTGTATCAGAACTGATATTTAATTTCAGATTAACTACAGGGTACTTTAATCCATTGTTCTTATCAGATAAGTAGACCTAAAACTTGGGCTTTTATTTTAGTATATATCCCAGAAGTCACTGCTATTTAAAGGTAGATTGTCCTAATTTGAATTTTGACAGTAGCTCCTTTTCAGCACAGTGTAAACCATCTTTAAAGCTTCAATTTCAACAGTGTCCCAACTATCCAGGTGTACTACCATTTCCCCAGCTGCCCTAGACCTTCAGCCAGTATCTGTACTACTTTTTCACATGACACTCATAGATGCATGACCTCAGGGAAGCTCATTTGTCATGTGTAAAATGGGGGTAATAATGCATATCCTCCTGGGTGTGGAGGGATTGAATATGAAGATCCTTTGTAAACTGTGAAGTGGAACTCAGTTTTAAAAAGGGAAGTGCTGTTGCAAGGAGACCACTGTCTAATGGAATGACTAAGATCTGCCTTATTTCAGGTAAATCCAGGCAGTTTCTGAGTTAATATGCTCCCACCTATGCTGTGCATGAGCCCTCACCAGCCGCCAGAATGTGCTCATCTGTGACTGATGTTAGGCTGGAAACAACTGGGCACTGTGCACTTTGGGAGAAGCTTCTGAACAGGAGCATTATGCTTTAGAGAATGTTTCACATTTTCATCCCCCAGAAAGTTCTCAGCTCTCCAAAATCTAAGACTTTACTTAACCAGTTTCCTGAGCCTGGAATGCTCTACAATGATATTCCAAAGTCATCTTATTCTCATGCCTTTCAGAAAACTCCATCAATCTTCCCTTCCTTGGCATACTCATACAGAAACCTTCCGGTCCTCCCCTATCAGAGATAAATTTCTTGGTATTTTTTTAAAATTAATTATACTGACCATGTCTTATCTCTATTTTGCTGCTGATTTAAGTTTTTAAAAGTCTTTCTTGCTAGATATTTAACACTTCAAAGTTAAGAATTGTTTTTCACCTATTTCCAGTACTTGGCATAGTTGTGATGCTCAAGTCAGGAAGGAAGGAAGGGAGGAAGAAAGGAAGGAAGCAAGGGAGGAATGAAGGAAGAGAGACGGAGGGAAGGGGAAGGAAGGAAGAAAAGGAGTTAAACTGATAAATCTAAGTGAGCATCATTTTCTGGGCACCCTGAACACTTCTGCAAGGAAGAGAATTACTTTTCATTCCAGGTCATGAATCACCCTTGTATCTAGGACATGTCTGCCCACACATACTATAACTTATATCGGCAGCATATGTTGCAAACATCAGGGATTAAACACATAGTCATCTCTCCTTTCCCTGAGCTTCATCCCAGTCCCATCCCATTTCTAGAATGCTCTATGACTCGCCTGGAATTGAGGGGACTCTATCCAACTGACTGTACCTTGTATTTAGGTCTACTAGAACAATCATATTGCATTCATCCCTTTTTAAATTGTTTTCTGCAAATCTGTGTTCTGTACTAGATCATGAG
This sequence comes from Spilogale gracilis, assembly GCA_004023965.1. Classification (NCBI taxonomy): domain Eukaryota; kingdom Metazoa; phylum Chordata; class Mammalia; order Carnivora; family Mephitidae; genus Spilogale; species Spilogale gracilis. The sequence continues at coordinate 134,224 of PITA01003608.1, forward strand.
CTGTGAACAGAAAGGAACTTCGTTGTGTGCTTTTCTGTTCAGTGGTACCAGCTGATACCCCAGTGAGATTTTTAGGAGAACAGCTAGGGACCATGAGAAGCAATAGAAGTAGACGTGTCAAGAGATCTAGATGCAGAGGTAAAGAAACAAAAAGATTTCTCTGGGGTAGGTTCTGACCACTTTTAGTCTTGTCCACCTCCTATTTGCCTGCTTGTTGTGTATGCGCATGCAGGGGTATGCACATATGTGTGTGCACATGATGTTTACTGAGAGTCTCCAGATGCAATGTGAAATCTTCTGTATCAGAATTACTAGTCTTCACAATCTCATGTGAAGGCTTGACTTAGCTTCCACATTTTGTGGAAGAAATAAAAGTTGATCAGACTACAGAATCCAGGGACACCCAGGTGGCTCAGTCAGTTAAGTGTCTGACTCTTGGTTTCTGCTCAGATCGTGATCTCAAGGTCATGAGATCGAGCCCGGCATCAGGCTCCACGTTTGGCACAGAGTCTGCTTGAGATTCTCTCTCCCTCTCCTTCTTCTCCTCCTTCCTGCACACACATTCTCTCTAAAGGTAATAAATAAATCTTAAAAACATAAGAAGACAGAATCGATTTGCCCAGGGTTTCTAGCATAGATAAGTCAGGACTCAAACTCATGCTGTTGGAATTCAAAAGCCATGTTCTTTTCATTAAGTCACCTTTCTTCTGTAGCCTGAATGCAACCTGGTCTCAAATCACCTCTTCCCACCACCCCCTCCAGGTTTTTTTAAATATATATAAATGAGGTAGTCCCTCCTCTTCTTTTTCCTTTTCTCCATAATCCTATTTAGTCAAAGTTAGAGTTATCCCAAAAATATCTTCATGTTGGCCCAGACAGCTTCAGGATATATGCCAAAAACATAGTGTAGGAAATTATACATTCTGGCAAGAAAATCCCCACTGTATCATTTTCAGATCAAATCCACTGAGAGTTTTGCATGTTAATGGATCAAAAGAAAACCCACAGAATGTCAGTGAGGTGTCACTCCTATAATACGAAACCTTTTACTGCTACTGCTGCTCAAATATTTTTTAAGCAAACAATTACTTCACAGAATCCATCTACCAAATTCTGTGTTCCCGCTCGTTCCTAAGAAACTAGAGTCTGCGTAGGAAGACAAACCAAAGCAGGACTGTCTTGATTTGCCTCAATTAAGAGTTTGCCAGTTTGTGGTTATGGAAAGACTCCTAGTTCATAGGGATCCAAAACTTTCAGGAGGAGAGCACATCAAATCAATAAGGCATTCCTCTACACAGGCCCTACCATATTTACCTCCTGCTCTTCTACCTTCTGTCCCTCCTTTCCATTTACTTTTTATTTTGTTTAAGAATTTCTTTATTTGTCAGAGAGAGAGAGAGAGAGAGAGAGAAAGAGAGAGTACAAGAAGAGAGAACTATAGACAGAACAGGCGGAGGGAAAAGCAGCCTCCCTGCAGAGGAAGGAGCCCGACTTGGGACTTAATCCTAGGACCCTGAGATCATGACCTGAGCTGAAGGCAGATAGATGCTTAACCAACTGAGCCAGCCAGGCAACTCTACATTGACTTTTTTTTTTTTTTTAGAATGCATCATTTTTTTTTTTTTGGCATTTACGTAACTTTAATAGAGTGTATCTCAGTGGTTTCAGGTGCTATAACAAAATACTATAGATCCAGCGGCTTAAACAAGAGAAATTCATTTTCAAACAGTGCTGGAAGGTGAAAAGTCCAAAATAAATCTGAGTTTCTGGTGAGAGCTCTCTTCCTAGTTTGCAGACAAGACTTTGCTATGTCCTCACATAGTAGGGAATGAAAGATCCTGGTATCTCTTCCTTTCTTTAAAAAAAATTTAATGGATATACCTTTTTTTTTTTTTGACTTTAAATTTATTTTATTTTTTCAGTGTTCCAAGATTCATTCCCCATTCCCCACACCCAGTGCTCCATGCAATAGGTGCCCTCAGTACCCACCACCAGGCTCATCCCCCTAAGCCCCTCCCCCCAAGTCCCTCAGTTTGTTTCTGTGTCCAAAGTCTCTCATGTTTCATTTCTTTCCTTGGATTACCCTACTTCCCATTTACTTTCCTTCTCCTACTGTCCTCTAGGTAACCCCTTATGCACCGCAAGTAAGTGAAACCATGTGATACTTGACTTTCTCTACTTGGCTTATTTCACTCAGCATAATCTCTTCCAGTCCAGTCCATATTGCTACAAAGGTTGAATATTCATCCTTTCTGATGGAGGCATAGTAGTCCATTGTATATATGGACCACATCTTCTTTATCCATTCATCTGTTGATGGGCACCTTGGCTCTTTCCACAGTTTGGCGATTGTGGCCATTGCTGC